>JXSR01S028317.1:5033-17405 GCA_000969725.1 Ophiothrix spiculata | reverse complement strand
TGCAATAAAACCATTGATTTTCTGAAAAACAATGATATTTACTATCATTTGACAAGCATTTGAAGTGGGGTTCAGCAGCTCGATTTTTCCCTACACTACCCTACATTTTTAACATGTTAAACGGCAGCTCGTGTTCTGGGTGATTTCTAGACTATTTTTGCGTCTCTCAATTTAGAGGGAAAATTACCAAATATTAGCTTATATTGGAGAAAAACTGAGATTTTTGCATCAATATTTGTTGACAGACATCCAAAGTAAATATCTAGAACAAAACTAAGCCACTCAACCCACATTTTAACTACTTTTGAGACACTTTAGTGCAACCGGTGGGTCCTGTAATGGCGGCCCGCATGTGCCATAGGGTGGTGCGGGGTAGATCAATTAGTGCTGTGGAATCTCATATCTCACATTGTACTGTAGTAGTAAAATAGACCTAAAATGTGCATCAGCCAAGTCATGTTTTTATTTTAGAACACTCATTTCTGACTCGGTTAAGGTAAGAGTTCAAATAAATGGTTGCAAAAATAGTCAGGGTATGTTTAAATGTAAGCACTAATAACTAAAACGTCAACCTTCAAAACTGTTGACGTCATCAGTGTCATCTGAGGTTGCCAGTCAGTAAGTTATCACCATTCAGTCAAGTGTAAATCCAGTGCGCCATTCTAACATGTTGCATGCTTCCGAATGAATACAACATTGTCGAGAATCAAACGTAAATAAATCATTTCTAGAAATAATCTGGTTAAAATTCCGCATGTGATAAGACTATGAAAGTCATACATAATTGTGACCGTTCATCCCAAAACAGCCATAAATGCAGCCTCTTGTCATTTTCACGTTTTTCAATATTTGCAAAGACCACGATATAAGGATTAAAATGACACCTTAATGAACATCACATGATTTACAGAAGTCAAGTGTATGTCCGTCAAAGGTTGTCAGGGAGTAAAATGTATAACTGAGAAGTTATATTATATCAACATGACTTTAACCCGTGATAAAAAACAGCCTTAGTGTCAGGCTGGTGGTTTTCATTACATCTTAATGTGTCGTTGAGCTGAGAGCAAATACTGTGATCCAAAATACTGCTATGTTTTGCACCTCTAAGGTAGGTTATTGTCACTGATCTATGTCATCTGATCTGTAAAAGTAGCGAAGAAGGCAAAATGAAGTGAAAATGAATAGTGTTTTGCAATGGAATTTATTACAAACTGTGTATTGCATAATGAATTAAAACACGATATGGTTTGTTCCATAATTATGTTTCTGAATATGTTTGGAAAACAAGTGTTTAATATGTTTACGGTAGAAAGAAGAAAGCATCATATGGTACTCTTTTAATTTTGAATTTTTTAATTACTGGATTTATTAATTTCATTATTTACTAATTTTATTAATTTACTTATTTATTAATTTACTTATTGACTTATTTGCCTATTACCAGGTGTCCGAAAAAATGGTTACATAGAGAAAAATGACCGTGTGCTAAAACTATAGTAGTTAGAGGAACGAATCTTTGAACAAATTATATTACAACCCTCTTCTAGATACTCGTAAAATTTTGGTATCACAACATTATTAGTTTATGAGTTAGCAACAAAGATAGATACCTATGCCAGAAACGCATTTGTTCAAAATTCAACAAAATAATAAGCATACACGGTTATTGATATTTTAATTTGCATTTTTTTTTTCTAAATGATCATGATCAGACCTTATATTAAACCAAATTCGATACAATTTTTGATGAATAATAATTGAAGTCTCTTCAGTATATCTATTATCCAAATTATGGATACCTGCATTCCATGCATTCCAGAATGAGTTTATATTGAACCTGTCAATCAAGTTGTTGCGCAAAAGTTGATGAATACGCATAAAGCACAATCAAATGTTCATGGGTAACATTAATTGTTTAACTGCGAACTTGTGTAAATTTTGGGGGAAAAATCTTAAATTTACAGGACATGTTTAAATTATAATTTTCTTTATTTAGTAACAAAAGTCCTACCGACATTTAGAAATAACAGAAATAGCAATATCTTGAATCGGTGGCCATTTGTTCCCAAAATCAGATTTCGACATTATTTTCAGACCTGTAGTAATTTATGACGTCATTATTACGTAACAGCTTGTCGAATTCTTTTATGATTTGGGTATCAATGGGAAGAAGAAACCCTACCCTATACTACGGTATACAACAACCTCAGTTTGGGTATGTCAATTTCAAGTTCACATGGGGTTGAACGAGAGTTACAATTACATCAAACGAACATGCTTCCGATTTTGTTGAATTTTGAGAAAATACGTTTCTGACATAGGTATCTGTGTTTGTTGATAACTCAAAAAACAATAATGCTGTGGTATTAAAATTTTGCAAACATCTAGCAAAGTTATGTGTAATAAGCCATATTAAGTTTTAATTCTCCAACTGCTATACTTTTTGCAAACGATCATTTTTCTACATGTAACCATATTTTGGGACACCTGGTACTTATTTATTTACTTATATATTCGTTTATTTATTTATGTATGTATTTATTTATTTATTTATTTAGCATAGTAATATATAAATATAAATATAATATAAAGTTGTAACTCTCACGCTGGGGTGATCTTCAGACAACAGATCAGTTGTCTGAAGACCAGATAATGTTCTGAATTTGGTTATAAATCTCCTTTAACAAAATATACATTAGGGTGGCCATTTTGATCTTTATTCTTGGCACATTTGTGTATTTGGCTCATTCTCCGATAAACCGTGCAACTTTGGTTAGAGAAATGTTGAAATTTCGACTACTAACAACTCATGAAAAACATACAAAATCATAAACTCTTATGGCTTCTGAAGAAGAAAAAGTGCATGGGATATGTTTTAAAAATACTTGATTTTTAACCATTGTATTCCCTATACCTAATGTTCGTATCTGTCGGTTCGTATCTGTTGGAATCTTTTTTAAAATATTCATTATTGAGAAAATTAGTTTTCTTACAAACTTGATCTTTACACTAAATTAGAAGCTCTACACATACTACACTGTGGTGTATTATTTCGCTCATAGTGTACCGCGTTTTGCGAAAAGGCGACAAAATGTGTGGTTCGTATCTGTCGCGACGTGACAGTCACATAGGTGTTTTTTGATATTAATATCCTTGTAAATCATTACTGTAAATATACAATTCTATATAACATATATGTTATTCAAGAATGAAGTTTACGTGATAAATCTAATGCGGAATCATCCATCAACATATTGATTTTCACACTTTGTTATCGATTTTAGAATTTGGTTCGTATCTGTTTGCAATATTGGCGACATGATTTAAAAAGCTATTATGTCATATTAAATACTTAATATAATTAAACTTTATATGTCATTACTAATACCTATTACGGGCTATTAAAAAATATGCATTGCGTTTGAAATGCCCGAATATTTTAGGAACGGGGCCACATAAAACGTAAAAAGTATGGCTGGCGACATGGGGAAAAGTAACGATTTTGCATTTTCAGATTAATCGTTATCTACTTTCCTGGCATGCTAAAATGTTTAGCTTCACACATGTTACTAATGTGACTTTAATGTATTAACTAGATCACTCAAATTATTTGTAATACGAACATGAGCGACACCAAAACGGCAAAGTTGCACGCTTTATCTGAGAATGAGCCATTTGAAACATGGTTACAACCTCATAGGGGTAAAAGTTCCTATTATAATATCTCAGACATTTTTCATTTATTATTACGAAAGGCAATTTGTAATACTATTTTAATGTTACTCTATCTTATGTAATTTGACAGCAATTTTGGAACTCTTTATTAAATATTAAAGTATATTATTAAACTCATTGCGGTTTGATTGAAACATGTTAGGGAGGCTTTGGTAAAGGTTTACCTTATAAGTCTTTTTAAATCGATTATTTTCAATACTTACTGTGTTTTAAGACAACCCTAACCAAAATCGAACCTAACCCTCCTACCATTCAGGGATAAGGCCAGTTTTTACCACTTTGCAGCGAAAACATTGTTTTGCCCGTTCGGAAGAATACATCCTTTCCCCCCTCCTGGCTAAAAACATAAAATGTTCATTATTGCAATCTGAGCTTAAGGAGCTACTAGGAAACTCCATGAGAATCAACAAGATTTTGCAAGATTTTTACACAAAGAGTCATAATGCGATTACAGTCACTAGCACGGTAGCGCGCACTTAACGCAAGTATGTATGCTGCTTGAGGCAGCTCTATTCACCTGCTCTATTTAGAACAATAACCTCTTTCAGTTTAGAGATTTTCAAAATAAAAACAAAAATAAATGATATTCCTTTTTTCAAAAGGTGAGGTATTTGATGTCAAATTCAATTTCCTTATAACTTTAGCAGACTTTTTTGATCTGACTCTGAAGCACCTTTGTATGTAATGCATTATTTCAAAAGATGGATCAGATATAGCAATAACAATCCATGGAAGAAATACCATCCCTCGCAGTTCAGGCTACGATCTTGCACCTATATTTAGGTAAACATGAATTCATGTTTTAGAACGGAAAGATGTCAGCCTTGCAATACATAATACCTACAGCAGCAGTCAAGCCTTTAGCACGTTTTTACCTAACTGAACTTCTGTGGTGAGATGAGCAGGGTGATTCTGAAAATCAGTGATTTGTAATGAAATTTTTATCCGATGCTCGGATGGCAATGATCAACTTTTGTTGTTATCAAAAATTATTAATATATATGTGCTGCTCCATGACAATCATCGTATTTCTTAGCATCATAAGTATTTAGAACTATTCCTGGAAATTGAGAGCAGCTATTTTCTAACGGTTGTAGTTATGGACCGACCTACGCTAACGTCATGACCAGAAAATGGCGGATATCTTTTACCCATAAAATCATCTTCCAAAAGTTTTCAGTTAAAAATCTTGAAAATTAATCATCTTTGCACATCATTTGAGAATTACCAGTAAAACGATGCGTTTCATTACCTTTCTGATATAATGGTTTCAAAATTTAACAATCTTGCTTTAATTTTATCTCGATATAATATGATATATTCTATTAAACTTTTCAATTCAAATGACTTTTTATGTATATTCACGTTCTTTGTAGATTATTATTGTTAGATACTTTTATCTACTGAAATAGAATTGTTAAATCCCGATACCGAATAGCTACGATATAATACAAAAAAGAACTTATTTTCTTTTGTTTTGGTTTGGTTTTCAAGTGTTGCCCTAATTTTTTTTATCATTGATCTTACTCCCTTTTACCTCCTCTTGTGAATCCCAGAGCAATTGAACTATTAAAGTTGATATATAACGTAATATTAAAAACGTAAATACGATATACTCATGCAACAAGTCAGGTATAATTCTAACTAAATAAGAAAATAAAGATAATACTAGTTATGTGAGTTGTGAGCTTCCAGTTATTTCACGATTTAATCAGATGAATAAAGATATCCATATGTGGGTTGCTCTGATGGCAAAATGAGCGGAAACTCGAGAATAAAGATTTTGAGTAAATGGCTTCTAAAGTTAACATACCGTATGGTGAAAGGTCGATTTTTGTTTTTTGACATAAAACGCATCCATGTGTAAGTGTTTAACTAGCAATCGAGTTGTGAAGGTCAATTATGCCGGGAAGCGCAACTAATTACTTTTAATTGATTACGTTTTGCTATCATACACTGTAATCAGTAACTTTAACTCGATTTGTTGCCAGATTTTCAGTGGATTGCAGCCAGAAGTAAGGTCCGAGAAAAGTGGCTTGTTTTATTTTTTTTATGCATAGAAAATCGGCACAGACTGTCGTTTGAATATTCATAGATTTGAGACACAAATTTAAAAAGGCTCATAAACTCATCCAAGTAGATCATAATTCAAAACAATGTTGTACATAGATGTAAAAATGTTCTAAAAACATCCTGAAATCCAAAATAATTAAAATTTATATAATTTCTACAGTGATTATTTTATCTGAGTGAGGTCAAATTTGGTCTTTGCGTTTTACCTAAAATCTACGGTTCTGGACTTAATATATTTTAGCCATTTGGTCAATAGCAAGCGACAACATTTCTTTATCAGGATTGCTAAACATTTTAAGATAATTCTTTGTAAAACACCGAGCATGTAATGAAATATGATGCTTGGTCCCATGAGGTCGCCATGAGGTCAAATAAGACATCAAATGTCTACGTAAAACATCACGTAACCCCTAAAGCGAACGATTAAGCGACACTTGCCTATTGTTAGATATATATTGTCAGAAACCAACTATTATTATACACAGCGCTTCGTGGCGAAGCGGTTAGCCGATCTGTTTTTGAATCTTGGGTCCCAGGTTCGAATCCTATCGGCGCTTTTCATTTCTTTTCTTTTTTTCTTTTTTTGCAAAGTATTATTTTTTCCCATCGTATTAGAATGATTTTCCTTCAATAAATTACTTTTACAAAGGAATTAATTTAGATAACATGATGAAAACTATACAATTTCCTTGCCCGTAAACGAACATATGTAAATAGTGCAATGGATGCCAGTCACCAGTCACTGCTTTCCACGTGCGGTAAATGACGTCATATTTGCCTAAATTGACCCAGACCTTCGAAACGTGTGGCTTGTCGATTGCGATGTTCGTTGTGTATATCGGGATAATGAGATGACCGACATCGTGTCCCTTTCGAACGTTTAGTTGTAATGAATTTTCCCTCGATTTATTTTCTGTTTTAAATGTCTTACAAGCAAGATATATTTTTCAAATTTCATATATACACTGTTATACTGTTGGGCAATTTTTTAGCGTTTGTTAAACTATGAACAACCCAATTGTAAATAATATTAACCAACTGTTGATGAAATTTTACCCAATATTTGGGTAATTAGCTAAAACTTTTACCCAACAGTTAGGTACTTAGCCAACATTGTACGCAACGTTGGTAATTATTTACCCAGAAGTTGGGTTGTTCATAATTGAACCAACGTTGATGTCTGATATCTCATCTTGCAGTTTGTAAAAGCATTTTACATATAATTTTGTAAAACACGCTACATGTAACCAGATTTGACCTCAAGTTTTAAAAGCTTAAAATTGACATTTTTTTTAAAAAATGTAATGAAATGAAAATTGTTTATTCTCCACAGTCAAAAATAGGCTTATCTTATTGAAAAAACTCTAAATATTTTCATCCATATCTTTATTTTCTATTTGCACTAACCCCTTGTGATTATAGGGGTTCGACGTCCGAACTATCCGACAGGTCACATCGAGAAAAAAAAATCTAGCGACCGAGTTGTCCTGGTATTCTCCCGGTATATATACCCGGGAAATGAAAATTAAATTGCTCATTAAATGCTCATTTGCATAGGCTCTGCTGCCTGACTGATTGCCTTGTATTTAAATTTCTAAATGGAGAATGGAGATTGATAGTGTGACATATTAATTATCATTCGAAAGCTGAGAATATAGAGAATCAAAATATGCCATACACTCAGTTTTGAAATTCGTAACTTTCCGCTCATTTTGACAGAAGGCCCTTCATATTTCATTCATTTAACATTTTGACAAACAAAAATTGGTGATTATGATTATGCATGTGGAATTATGTCATATCACAAAAATCACCTTGTAGAGGATGTCTGGCCTCCCTGAAAAATATCACTCTAAAATTTACCGCTTAAAATTGAGCCTGGATGATTTTCTGTGGGATTGCCACTTATTTTTCTCTAAAAAGATGTGGGGGCGATAAATCTTGTGATCCAAAATGGAGACGGTGGTGTTTTTTTTTTTGCATCAGCCCCACCCCGAGTGTTAATGAATGACAACTTTGTACTCGACTCCAAATATGAATTAAAGAAAAAGAAGAAGAAAAAAAAAGAAAAAAAAAGTGAAGACATACGTCGCAAAAAATCATCTATGAAGGGTGAAGCATCAGAGAAAAATAGACCATCGTTTCAGTATAATGAAATAATGATTTCAATAAAGATGTCATTAATTCAAAATGCTTGCCAAAAACAAACCCGGTTGAATAATATTACCCATATGAAATCAATGAATCTTTGCCTGAAACCATGTGTATATGATCTGTTTTCTCAACTTCACCAAATATTTTCATAATGTAAATTTCTTTACATATACATCAGATTAATGCAGAATCAATGTATTGGCGCTGCAATATGATACCCTATTTATTCGAAAATTGCAACTTTTATGCAATCCAATTTTTTAAAACCACGCATATATCAAACAAGTATTAGTTTGTTATAAAATCAATCTAAGACTTTAAAAAGTCACATCTTACGTAATTCGACTCGTTTTGTTTTTTTATCACCAGTTACTTAAGGTCATATACAAAAATGTGAAAGAATATATAAGATTACAGGTATTACTTACCATTTCTTTTAGTTACTTCAAGTGCATTTTATTGTTAATCCGTCGGTGTTCTTGTACAATGAAAACTCTAATGCTTGACAGAAACAGGAGATGTGAAGTATATTTTCCAATTTGGCATTGGGTTTAAAAAATGAATCTTGATGTTTCAATACTTTCAAATTTTCTTCAACTCAAAGGAAGCTTTTATGCATAGTTAGGCGTTTTAAAACTATTTTTAAGGAGTATATTCTTGCCTGTTGTAAACGTAACACAAATGCAACAAGTCACACAGCTCAATAAGGGCAGATTAGATAACACTGACACCTGAGACAGATCTTCATCAGTGGGCATGAGAGACTTTTAATTTGTACGCTCATTTATATGGACTTTTTATGAGGGTACAAATTAAGTGATATGAAAATAGCGGAATTTTTGTCACTGAATGATCATCACGATACAGATATCCATAAGTCGTGATATAATGAACAGGGCCCACATTCATGAAGGCTAGCTGCCTGCTAGGCCCTAGTTGCCTGCTTAATGCCTAGCTGGAAACTACTAAGCAGCCAACTAATTCTTATTCATGAAAGCCTGCTAAGAACCCTGCTAACTTTTGCTTTAGTGGATTTGGTTGGGATGGTGTGTTAGGTCCACTTTGAATGTAAAAAACAATAGACTTGCAAGACCTGTACAAGAAGCTATGCCACACATGTTACTGAATGAAATGACTGGAGATGAAATATGGCGTGGTATAAACGAGTAGAGATAATTTAGATTTAACCCTAGTTCTACGAAGGGGTGGGGGGGGGAACCCCTACCGAAATTTTTTCTGCCGCTAAAAACTCCTCATGCGCAGCGCCAGGTGACTTCACTGTTAGAAAAGTGTCCGCTAATTTAAGGAAATTTTCCGGAAGAGAATTTTCCAGACTTTTTAGGATACATTTACAGAATGTCTGTCAATTAACGGAACTTTGACAGTAATTTAACAGAAATTTGTCTCTTATTATGGGGAAAAAATGTGTATTTAACGGAATTTTCCGCAATTTGAAATTACGAAACGAAACAAAAGGTCCGTAAATTTTGCTGCTGGAAATTTTTGAATTATTTCCGTAAATTCACATATTTTATGTTTTATGGTTTTTGATTTTGATTGTAAATACAAATTCTGAAACGAAACTGCAATATTTGTTTTTCAACTTTTATTAAGTTAAAGGAGGATATCAACCGAGTCTTGTCGTTCTTCTTGGCCAATAGCATATTCAATTCAGAGCATTTTTTTTCGATTTATTAGGTTGCATCTTGCAATTAACTGCGTTTCTGCAAATTAAAAAATAAAGTAGAGCAGGTCAAAATCAGAGGAAATACATTAGCCACTGATCTGTACACGATAACGCTATTAGTATAAGGCAATTTAGTAAGATTGTAATCGTTAAACTCCATGATTTTTAATTCATTCAGATGATTACATTGATGTGATTGAGAGAAAGTGTTTGGAGTTATTCCATAATCAGGACTTTTAGACTTTGTTTTTTATTTTGAGTAATGTAGCATATAGTGACAAATATATACAAAAATTTGAATGGTCGACCATTTTTCACCGAGCAATCGTTTATCTCCTTGAATTCTTTATTATTTTATTTTATTTGTTTTTATTTTTCGCATTATTTCTGAAACAGTAATTTGCAGTTATCTGCATATAACAATTGCCGTTTGTCTAACTGAGACATTAATCGATCTTGATCAATAAAAACGAAACCACTCCTTTTTAAACCTCAAATCGTGGCTTTAAATTTGCTATGGAATTCTTGACTCTGCATTAAACTCCTAAACACCTAAAAATAGAATTTTTGGGTTTTACAACATCATGAGATAACATTTCTGTATTCCCCATGCATGGTAAGGCCTATGCTATAGTAATTGATCACGTTTCATATCATTTCGCTTACATCCGTGCAAGCGAACAAATGTGTACCGCCGCGGCAAAAGGGTCCAGTTGTCGACTCCTACATGTTGCTCATTGTAGTATATCTGATGTATACAAATACCATACATTAGATATGCTACAAGGAGCAACATGTACCAGCCGACAACTGGTCCCTTTTGCCGCGCCGGTACACAAATGTGATGACTCACCCCGAAAAGGGGGACTTTGCGACAGAAAACTTTTCAAGATACAGGTGAAAAAAGGTAGCAAAAAATAACGAAAATAATAAGAATTTTCAGTAGATTTTCTGTTGTAAAATTTGATCGCCTTTATCAATTTCAACAAGTAAGGTGTCATTTGAAAGCTTAGAAAATCTTGCAACAGATGAAATAAAAAACAAAACAAAATTGATATCATCTTCAAAGTCCCCCCTTTCGGGATGAGCCATCACAAATGTGAAAATGACACCTTATTTGTTGAAATTGATCGAGGCGATCCATGCTGGAAATTCTTTTTATTTTCTTTCTTTTTTGCTTCCTATTTTCTTGAAAAGTGTTCTGTCGCAAAGTCACCCTTTTAGGGGTGAGGCTTCACAAATAACAATCACGGGAATTATTTGAACACTAGAATTTGGTAAGGCAGCCTTGATCGGCTGCTTTTTGGTGAGTGCTTTTGTAGAGTGGGCGATACCCATTTTTGGTATCGACATCCGATACAAAGAACAACTGGCAATGCTTTGATACTTTCGCCCGTACTTTCGATACTGAACATCAACAGGAGGGGGAGGGGTGACCCGTAATGTCCCTTAAAGTACCTCGGAACACAACTATTGCCTTTCTCTCATACAGTTTTACAATTAGAATTACAATAGAAAACACGTGAAGTCGCTATCGATCATAATTAAATTAAATTCCCTGTTCTAAATTTCCACTTAATTCTGAAACTTCAAAAACGATGTCTATCAAACCTAATACCCTTGAACCAGGTGTCATGACCGGTATATGTCATGACTTCATACGGAACTGAACGCCCTACCCTACTACACACCCCACACCCCCGCACACAAAAAAAACCCAACCATCTGGATAAACCAACAAACAAACCAAGCAATACTCTCTTTCCCTTAGATAAACATTGCAAGTATAACAAGACCTCAAATTAAGTAATCTATACGAAAGAGTTATTTTATATATGTTTTTATAGGTATGATATGCTGCAATAAGAAATTGACATTTCGGATAATCTTCACACTCGTTAACAATTTTAAGATGTGTTTTATTTATTTTTTCCTTACTATAATGGTAATCTACAAAAAGAAACTCACGTTTCTAATGAAAAATAATAACACTTGTCAACAATGTTCTTGCTAGCACCGCAAGTAGCACCATCTATATGTTGCATCAAACGTAGAGAATAATGAGGGCAGAAGCTTCGAAAGTTGAACGCATTTCATTTTCAGTGCACAGTAGAGCGACATGAAGTGGTGTGTGCATTAAGAAATCAGCTGTTTAGTTGAACCAAATAACTTTTAAGTGTACCAAAATTTTATCCAAGGGGATAGGCGTAATATATATTTGGAAACTTGAAATGGACGCCAAAATCGACCTGTAACAAAAATTGTGCATCTTAAGAGAAATTGTTTTTATATATTAACGGGTGCTACCTTAAGGCAAAGACATCAACGAATTGATCAACATCTTTTGATTAATATTTAAAGCGGATTGCCACAAAAAAATGTCACAGTTTGTTGACAGAGACCTAATCTGACATGCAAGTAAAGTGATAGTTCTCTAGTCTTTGTAAAAGGGGAAAGAACATAAGGATTCTTCGTTATTTTTATTGACTTTGCGCAACCGGTTTTATTTACAATTTACAAAATTGACCAAAATTTTTGAATCGGTTGTCACACATCTGTTATTTTTTCTGTTATGGAAAAAATCTATTTTACTTATAATTTAAAACAAATTTACAGAGTGTATCATACTTTTTGAAATAGAGGCACATTAATAACTGTAAACTTCTTTCTGATACACCATGTATAACAAACCACTTAAGCTAAATCTATTTCATAAGATAACA
>JXSR01S028314.1:0-16529 GCA_000969725.1 Ophiothrix spiculata | reverse complement strand
CTCAGCATGCTTAGTGAAATATGTTTTGAACATATTAGGCAGTTGATTTGTATGATGTTGGAACATAAACACTCCAAGATTTAAATGGTAAGTATCAAAAACATTTAGAATTTCATATTTTGAAAATAATGGGCTCCTATAATGGCTATTTGATATAGTTCTTATCGCACATTTTTGGAGTTTGAGAATTTTATTTAAGTACATTTTGCTTGTGCTTCCCCAGGTAAGAATTCCATAGTTGATGTATGGCAAAATACATTACTTATACTTCTTACTTGAAGTATTTACTTATGAAACAAAACAAAGAAACAGAATTGTGACAATGTTAATTCAACACTAAATGTGATTGCACAATGAACATAATTTAGAGACAGAAACAACTTCGAAACGAAACATTTTGCCTTGGATTGCGAGTTGCTTGTCACGATTTTTGAAAACAAAATTAAAAAGGTGAAATAAAATTAGTTTTTTGATTTTTTAGGGAAACTAACGCGCACGATAAAACTAACGCGCGCGGGAGCTTTGAGACAAAAGTGTTTTTTTCATATGGCCTTAAGATTTGCAACTATTATTAATTCAAATAAATTTCGGACACGAACATGATTTCAGAACGCAGCCACCGCGTATCCACAAGTTGAGACAAGAACGAGACACCGGCAAATACGCAACACCATTTCCAATCAGTAATCCACAGTACCGCGACATCGCGCATGCCAGAAAAGCGTAGAGTACTTGCGTAAAATGCACACGCAGTTGTGTTACACAAGGCTCTAAATTTTCGTGTCCGAGAATTATTGGAAACAACAATAGTGTGTTTCTCTGGGTATCATAAAAGAACCAGATCCAAAATTACGAAATTTTCATCACCGTACACATTATTAACAACACCAATAACCTCCAGCTCAAAACATCATATACGTAGATGAAAAATAGTGATTTACAACATCTAAAACTCCCAACATATAAAACTGTTCAGATTATTTCGTCGATATTAAAAGGTAAGGTATATACATTACTTGGCCAGATATGCAAATGCAAACTATACTATTTCCAGTTTAATTTCACTTTTTTGTTATATTTTGCGGTTTGATGTAAAATACGTGAAATGCATTAATAATAGTTCTGATGCATTTTACGCTTTTGTTAATTTTTGTCATTTTATTTCACCCGCAAAACGTTGGAAAAGTTTTTTAAGTTTAGTAATTTGCATATTTTTGTCTTTTTGTTTGCTACCATTTGTGTCTATCTATACATCTTAAATAGCGTGAAAACACCTTAAATTATTGTTAAAGCTTTACTTTTAAATAATTGTAACATTTGAAAAATATATGCTTTACTTATAAACTGCAACTTTTAATTTTACAGTAATGGTTCTGTAACAACCTACAAATTTAAACATTATGGAACCTTATTAGAACCATTCACGCAGAAAATGAAATAATCCTAGGAGAAACATATTTTTGTGACTGAAGTGGTGCTTAAACATGACCTGGCCTGAACATTATTGAACTGTTCAATAATATCTGATCCAGCCCTACTTTCAAAGACTTGTTTTGGTTGCCAACTTGTGACTAGAGGGAATTCCATTTGTTTGCGATATTTGTGTATTACTTCATCTGGACCAGGTGATAACGGTAAGCCGTAGGTTTGAAAAACCGTAAAAAGCTGAAGGGGATAACAATTTATTTAAAATACAAATATTGATTCCTCGAGTATAGATTGTCGCCCTATAGCATTATGACTAAATATGAAAATGTTCAGCGGTTTTTGCTAAATATTCCATGCCACTAAAAGAGCACGAGTGTGCTTTGATGTTTTAAAATATTGTCAATACAGAGTAAAATATTTCTTTGAGTCTTACTCATATACCATATCTTTGTTTTCTGCAAGGTTACAGACAAAAGATTGTAGACTTTTACAATCCGAATTACTCTAGAATTTAAGATTAAATGTATTAAAAAATTCAAAATATTAAAAAAAAAAGAATTCAAGGAGCCCTTGTTCTGGTCTGTTCAATTAATCAATTCAATTTGTAGTATTATCGTGTCGTGTATGGTCTGAGTCTCTTCAGAAACCGTTAACTAACCTCGCGGTGAGCGCTAGATCATAGGAATGATACTAGTTCTACATTAGACAAAGTCCTTAAAACGAACCTATCATGCAGCCCCTAAGCTGAAATTGACAAAGTTGGATATTTGCCTCATAAGAAGTAAAGTTATTTATGGTGTCACCGATCAAAAGGTGAAGAACTTCATACACCTGCCGTGCTAGGTGAACTATCAATTGGTTAAAACATACATAATACAATTTTGCCTTGTAAACAAATGACTATTAAGTGGTCGTTACTATTGACTGGTTCATTTCCCAAGAAGACTCCAAGAGCGTCTTATTGCTTAATGCCTTTAAACCAGGCTTAGGGCTTTCGCCCTCAATTTTGTCAAATGGTCAACTACAGTAGGAGACCTTTTAAGGTCTGCATTATGTATATGGTGAACAAAGATATCATACGATTTAAAAACGATGCCTGGACTCGTAAAATCGTTTTACCGAACAGTTACATCTTATGAATGGTTTGTATATTTATTAATGGTTTAATAATATTTTAAATAATCGTTTTGCTTAACCCGTGGTGTCTACAAGGAACAAATTAATTTCACAAAATTTCTCTGATGCAATGCATCTTTTATGGCTGGTTTATATAAAGAACTATATACACGTAAATACAAGCGTGTTGCATTTTCAATACTTTTTGTAAGGCATTTCAGAGACATTTTATGTTATTTGTAAGGTTATGCATTATAGTTTATATTTAAATAAATATACAGACAAATGTAATACCTTAAGGCTAAACCAATAACTCAAAGATAACAAATATTGTAAAAAAATGTAATATTATATCATGCATAATCACATGCGCAGCAAGCTTCAGAATATTATTTTAAACTGAGTAATGCTTTTTATGGATTAGATTTCAATGTTTGATCTACTTTACTATGTGTTTACATTTTGCATTTCAAAAGAACAATTTATTCCTAAAAGGGACGGTTTACTTTTATGATTAGAAAAATTCCGTTAAAACAGTTTAACAAAATTCAACTTTTTAGAAGACGTTTTACAGGAAGTTGCTTAATATGCGGACAAGGTTATAGTTTCAATAACAATTTAGTATTCGGTGTTCAACGATTTTGTTTTTTAAAAAACGTTTCCTGATCTATTCAAAGAAAGAGAGAAAGACAACTTCGGAAGCGTGTATCGTATATCAAATAACAGAAATGCGGCATACGCATTTTTTCTTAAGGACGATGCTCACGGAGTTCTGATTTAAATTCATATTTTTTTTATTTATTTTAGCCATTTACTACAAGTCTTGTAATTTCTTTTTATAGTTTAAGAAAAGCATGAACGTATGTTTATTGAATTACGATGTATTGTGAATAAACTTTAACATTATCAGATAATTTTCGATTGACTTATATTTTCTTTAATAATATTCATCTTCACTTAATAACCATTAGGGTGTGTTTTTTTAGAATATTTACAAGTCCATCAAATTATTACAAAAACTCCGAGTGTAACACAGTAGAATAAGGTGATTTGGGTTAAGGTTAAACGATTTCTTATAGTGATTCATAAAAAGATGCTTGTTTTTACGATAAGTACTTATATTTCTTAAGGAGAGGCAGGTAAGACACTGTCTATTAAACATTTATTGTTTTCAAATCACATTGAATGAATTTAATTTCTTGAAGTAAATATTCTGTAAAGAGTAAACAACTACTTTCATTTTGTTAATAACCAAAACTGATACTTGCACAAACAGTATTGTTATGTGCCACTAGATAATGGAAGTAACCTTTGGAAAATAACTTGCATTGTCACAACAGGTAAATATTCAGGGTAGCCCCTACTCAGACACTCGAATAAAACCGTTAACAAGATACTTTATTTATCAAGAATACGTGTAAAATGTACTGAATATACCATCAATTTGAGTTGAATTATGTCTTGTGTGTTGATTAACTTATCAAACGAAACTAACCGACAGTTGCAAATGACGTTTTTTGAATAGTGACAAATGTGAAACAATATATTGCCAAGTTTTGATATTGTTTTACCTTAAAGCAGCTTAGTCCGATTTTTCAAATTCTAATTTTCAATGTCATATGAAAGATGACCACTAAAGTGGGCTACATTTCAAATTTCAGTTTAATCAGTCAAACTGTTTTGATTTTATGTGCAAATTTGTATTTCAGAGCTGCCTATACGTTGCTATGTAAAATTAATTATGGTTACCATATTAGACATATTTTCATGTAATCTCGAAAACCGAACATAACTCAGGCATGAAATTTCACATGGCTTGTGAGAAAAATATGAACAACATTTTGGTACAAAAATCTCAAAAAGTTTGAAAAAATGTTGAGGCAATCGGACCAGGCTCCTTTAAACGCATTTATGCATATTTTTTGTTTACAAGTTTTAAAAAAAGATAATTATCCCGGAAATACGCGAATTATTAGCACCATAATGTTATTATATTCTCTAATATTGATCTCACAAATCTTAAAACTCGATAAATAGATACCCTGTCGACTATGAAATGTTTTGATTTGGAAAGATGATTTACGAGTACAACACATCCTTCGAAAGCAGAGAATATAAGAATTAAAGAATGAAATACACTCTTTTTTTAAGAATATATACTAAAAGCTATTGTAAACTTGCCGATTTCTCGTTACCATTTTCTCGAAGCTCCTCTGAAATGAAGGTGCTCCATTTCAAACGGGAAAAAAGTTAAAGACTAACCAATCATCGACAACTATCGTCAGTTAGTCATCAGTCCATCACATAATAATCACCAACTTACTCTGTTGTAGCAATTTACTCGAGTGGAAGTATGATTTTGTGATTCAGACCGTCAAAACCAGCGTTATTTTCGTCGATAAGTATATCCATTTACAACAACGCATGATGCGTTGCGACCAATCGAGAAACATGTGCCATGTGCAACATGTGGAGATATGCATACCGTATTACCGTTATGAAAAAATTCTTTTAAATAGTTTGAAATTATGTACAGTGGATTTCAGCAATCTGAAACTTTACGTAAAGTGAATAAATTTGAGGATAAAACAAAATAGTGAATTGATCAAAAATCGAACTACGGTATTTTGCCCAATCCATTCAGTACATAATGATACACTATGCTTAAGGTAGGTAAAGGGATAATTTCAATTTGTTGAAGTGCTTTTCAGCATGATGGACTACTGTGGCGGCGTCTCAATGAGGTACTTCTGTTCGTTTCAACATCGTTCTTGCTTAATGAAACTGATACTCATCTAAATGCCAGCAAAATTGCTGATTGATAGAGAAAATAACTGTTTAACAATAAACACAAATTCAACATGAATACAATAAATTTAAAAGCTGTTCTTACACAATGCGATACAATTAATAAAAAATATGATCTGTCTACATAAGAATGAAGTAATTTAACATGTCAACCGCCCAAAACTACAAGACATACTCTGGATACTTTCAATATTGTAAGTTTAACAAAAAGAGAAGATATTTGAATTGCGTTAAAGTTAATCTTCTTTTTTTTATTTTGAGGGTTCGGGTTTCAAAATGTAATTTGATCTGCTCTTCGTGTAGACAAGGAATTCTGATACATCAAGGTGAGAGCAACCACAATTCCATTTTATTGATATGCTCATGCGACATCAAAACGTTGTAGCGGCGTCTCCAAGAGGTAGCATTATTCATTTCGAACAACTGCACGGCTTAATAAACTTGTTGTGTGTCTACATGCCGGCGAGTCGTAATGTTGGATATTAAAATGTAACCGTTTAAAATATCGCATACCTTTAAAATTGATCTAGAATGCTTTTAAACTTCAAAGCTATCATTGTTAAAATTTTGTTATAATTACAATATCAATCTATTGCTGTATATTTATATCTATTTTAAATGTTATATAGCTTTTAAATGTTAACAATTTCTTTCCTAACAACTTTAAAAATGAGGTTGCATAAACTTTAAAGCCGTTGTACCAGACAAAGCAACTAGAAAAACCAGTCACAAGACATTCATTTTTATAATCCTTTCAGTGCGTATTTTTAAAGCTGCAGATAACACTGTAGGCCACAACGTATCTTTGAAAGATCGATATTGTTTTAATTTATAATGAGTTATAATGTCATTGCATCCTAAAAAGCGATATTTCAGTCCCGGAAATTTCTATTCATCCTTGCGTGAGTCTAATATTAAGAACAATGGACTCACCGTTTGAATGAATAGAAACTTACCGGACTGAAATAGCACCAATAGGACTCTTTTGTATCCAACACATTGTCATGCTTCACTTAAAATAGACATAATGTATGAAATGTGTCGTGGTATAATGAATTTGGCTTCTTTTTTTTTTTTTGACATTTGATGACATTTTTTGTTTAACTTTCTTTAATTATTTAAATACGATAAGCCACATGTTCTTAGTATTTACGCGACACGTTGTTCGGGTATATATCTGTCTTAGTCTTGGTGGTTTGCAGTTAACAAAGTATATTTCAAACATTGATATACTTTTAAATTCAATAACATTTTCTGATGGTAAATTCTAGTATTTTACTTCTTTCCACATTATTAGATAACCCCTTAGCAAGGTATACTATTACTTTGTTAATATTTGGACAGAATACCCAACCTTGATATACAGGCGTCAACAGAATTGCGTCATGTCTTGAAGAGCTTACAGGATTTATTGGTAAGAAACTTTGATAAACTCTAGACGTGTCACGCTGTTTCTACTTTTAAAGAACTGGACATGTTTACATTACTTAACCATCAGGATGAAAGAGGGAACCTGATACTTCATGAGTGTTATTTTTCTGTCAAGGAAGAGTCAGGACGTTGCTAGACATAGGCAAGTCCCGTAGAGTTGTGAAGATTGTTATTGACAATGGGGTTTGTAAAAGCAACGCGTGTGTATCTAAGGTCTGACGGGCAATTAACCTTACGAAACCTGTTTTTCGAGGCCTGTTGACGTATAAAAATTATTTACTTGTTACTGACTCTATGAATTTCTTTTTTGTTGCCGTATAATATGACAGATGTCCACAATTGACATAAATGGATCTATATAGCATTGAGAAATTTTCGAGGAAAATTTGTTTTGTTTGTCAGGTAATTGTGTCTGCTCGTCATAGAATGACTGGGATTGGTTAGTGTGAATGGCGGTGGTTGAAAAGTAGAATGAATGTAGCTTGAGCGACAAAAAATCTGTTTTACGGGCCCTAAATTTGTGGTTTTTGAAGATTTTTCCTTTTGTTTTTAATACTAAAATCATGTGAAATCAACTGTTTTTTTGGCCAAAACTTTACAATTTTGTTTAAACGTTTTGAAAACATTTCATGGTATTTTACTTTGTGATTTTTTTCCCAGTTTTTTTGGAATTTGGGGTTATTTTAGTCAACAACTACAGAAAAACATTCTCCCGTCCGACCGAACTTACTTGAAAGGTCCACCATTTTTTTTAAACGGGCTCTTTTTCCATCATTAAGGCTACGGTCCCTAAATGGGTGCCATTTTTGCCAACGGCATCTTTACTGCAACGTTTTACGTACTTACACATATCAGAATAATACAATTTTTGGCGTACACATGGATTAGAGTGTTTAGTTTATACATAGGACTTTAATAGTGATTTCACGTCTATTATCAAGGTCAAAATTACGTCAATAAACTGCTTCGAAAAATTTACATCTTTTCTGCCGAAACCTCAAATTTTTATGATGTTCGAACGCTTCGCCTGTTTTGTAGGCTTGATACTTTTTATTGAATTACAAATAATATTTTAGAAATGTGTTGTGTTGATTTTGAATGATAATATAACAACCCCGCGTTGTTTTGCCCGAAAAAACAGGCGTGAATTATGACTCTGAGTTCGCTCTGTTTGAGCTGTGAATAGCCTGATTTTAGTATCTACATTATCTACATTTTTTCTGATATACACATTCGCATAATTTACTTACAAATCGAGCATTCCAATGAGGCAAAAATTGCAATTTTTATTATGTACACACAAGAAAAATACGGCATTCTAATGTTTATGTTTTAGATTTTAGTTCACAATCTCAACAATGCCTTGAGAGCTCAACGGTAGAGCGCTCGCTTTGTAATGCATGACCAACTCCTGCCATAATCCATGGTTCGAGTTCCCGCAAAGGCAGTCGAAACTATTTATCTTTTCATGATAGAAAAATAGTTAGGATTCACATTTTTCTGAGCATGTGGATTCTTCGTACCCTTAACTCTAATTACCTCCCTAGTTTTTAACCCAGTGTACCATGAATGTAAGTCCCCCCGTTCTTATTGTCCGGGTTGTACAGTAAAGTATATGCTAGCAACTCTCACGCAACATTAGTTTCACGCTTTACTCCGTTATGGTCTATGGAAGGTGGACTACCATTTCAGGGAGACTAAGATTCCTTTCACACCGGTTTTAAGTCTATTTTTGTGTTTACCATCTGAAAATGTAAGGATCTGTAATGTAATGCTTTAATGGTTGAAATTACGAAAATCTGAAATGTCTTAAATTAAGCAGTATACTTGCTGTCGTCAATATATGAGATATTGCATGTACACAATTACAAGTCTGTGTTTGTTTCATCAAGAAGAGATCCGTTGAACACATCGCAATTTCACTTTGTGCAAGTATTTGTTCCACTTGTCGGAGCAGTGTAGTGGCGTATCGAGGAGGTTCTTATTTCCAATTTTAAATAACTTTAGCGCTGAACGAAATTCACACTCCCAACAAACACTTGAGCGTGCTATGGTATAACGAGAGTAATCGTTAAAACACGAACAATTTTGCTTTTAAATTGACAGCTACAGGAATTAGGTAAAGGTTAAGATAAAGGGGACGCCCTGTATTTCACAGGTCAGAGTGTCCATCTCTGTTAACAAGCGTTTGGACCAGACTCCACAATTTGTTATTTTTGCGGTGAGGGGTTCGCAACAACCCCTTTCCTGCGAGTCTGCAAAGTTTCATTTCAAGAAAATGATAGGAAATATGAAAATAAATCTGCAAATTTTTAAGACAATCAACAGAAAATATAGGGCTTACTGATCTTTTAACGCGTACGCGTTTATCTCAGTTATGCGTTTTACTCCCTTACAACCTTTGACGGGCCATTACTTGACTTCTGGAAATCGTATAAAGTTCATAAAGGTGCCATGTTAATCCTTAAAGCAAGTTTTTTGCAAATATCTAAAAAAATGAGAAAATGTCAAATGGTGGCATTTACGGCTGCTTTGGGATGGATGGTCACATATATAAGGAAACATTACTATTTCATCGGTCACACACCATCGTATAAAGCCCAAACTTACGAATATCGTACACGAGTTTCAAATACCGAACGTGTGCCAAATGGATAACGAATTAAACGTATACATAACGGACGCAAAAAATGATTTTGCCAAAAATGATAGGGATTTTTTTAAGCAACTTTGACTTATAATTAGTTATACCAGTTCCACTCCATTTACCCAAGAAAAGCTTATGTATATAGTACTCGTTGTGGACATTTAATGTATCACAAGCACCTAAATTTGTTGCAGTTTGTTCAATGATCAATGACGCTTTTATCCCGTATCTAGTTCGACACCCATGGTTACTAATGACTTCTGACAGTGCGTGTTAGGATGAAATGGTTGTAGACATAGTGGTATAACATCTTATTAACCGTTGTATCATTGCACCAAAGACCATCGCATTTAACCCTTATTCTACGAAGGTGGGAGGGTTGCAACAACCCCACTATACCGATTTTTTTTCTGTCGCTGAAAATTCCTCAAGGTGACTTGGTGTACCTTTAAGTTCATCCTTTGCGCTTATTCTAGTGAATTTTTTTTGACCCTACCACCTTCAGGGGGAGGGGGTACAGTGTCAAATCAAAGTTCGGAGGTTAGGGGGGTTGGTGTAACTCCGTGATTTTTAAAATGTACTTTTTAGTCATTTATATAGCTGATATCCATTTCAAACTTGGTATTCAGGTAAAACTAGTCATTTCCTACAATATTTAGCAATAAACCGAATGGATGACCTTGAATTTGGTATCAATGGAATGAGGGGACTGATACCTATCCACTGGTACCACATACGGGGGTCTGGGGTACTCGCTATAAACAAAAATTAGTGGGGTTGCACCCCCCCCCCCTCCGTATAATATGTTTGTGAAAATCGCTCCGTAGAACTAGGGTTAAGGATTTCTGACAATGTAAGACAACATTTCGAAATATTCTTAAATAATTTAACCACATACTGAAGGGTTAACATGCAAAACAGCTTACATCCATTTTGCACTTTTTGAGAAAAGGGCAAAAACTGCTAGGACACAAAATGTGTCGTAAAATTCCTGATAATGATTTTTGTAATTCTCTACTAATATATTTAAAAATAAGGTATAATTCAGATAATTCATCAAATAGCTTTTTATTATTTGGCTATTATTAATGGATGTAAGCTGTTTTGCAGGACAACTCATTAAATTTCAACTTAAGAACCACCTATCTTTAATTTTTTGCACACATTCTTTTTCAATTCTTTGTTAGGCTATGATATACCTTATAAATACCAAATTTTAACATCTGGGCATCTTTAACCAAAAAGTTACTATATATGGGCATTGTGTCCTTTTATGCCTAAATATGGTCATTCGTCCATACATGTCCATATTTGGGCATAAAAATAACATTTTCGGTATTTAAACCACTTAGGGAGATTTTTTTTCAACAAATTTTTGTGCCAGGATGATTCACAAATTAAATGTCTGTAAGAATCTATCAAGAACTCAGTTTTGAAAAAAAAAAATGGTCTCTACCGTTAAGCAATTCAGGTCTTCAATTATTGCATTAAAAAGCTGTCTGATAATGATAATTAGTTATACGATTTTCAAATATCCCGAACTATGGCTATTATAATTTTAAGTTAGAAATTTAACTGGTCATTTTAAAATGGTCTCTAATATGAATTTTCTGATGTCATCTAGAAATACAAAATAGTCTCATCTTTAAAAGATAAATATATAAAGAAATAAAGAGATAAAGAGATAAATAAATAAATAAATAAATAAATAAATAAATAAAAATATAAACACGAGCGTTGTAAATGATGCTTATTGTATATTCTGCTACACATAAGTATAAAATATCTTTATCGTATATCAGGATATATAATAACAAAAGACGCGTTTTTTATACATTAATTCCATTGAGATACAATGTACAGTTAAACTGTTGCCTTAGCAAATCGAATTTCTGTTGAAAGAGAAACAAATGTTGCATACCTGAAACGTCGACTAGCCTCCTGTCAATTAAGAATTAAGCATGTTTCTAAATAATGATCGTATTGTGTGGGGGTGCTAGTACGGCAATATGATTTAAATTTTTGTCATTTGCACTGAGCTTTGACAACATATTCAACTAAAAAAATCGGTAGTATTATCGATTCATAATCTATCCATGTCCAACAAGTGGCATATATTGGAGTTTTGAGAAATTTTCAATTTCAAATGTGCTCCAGTTTGTTATAACATGACTTTCAATAGTTGAGAGTAATTAGTATACTAGTACTCTAAATGAAGAAATGTAAAGAACTTTTCTTTTAATCCCCATTCAACTTATGTATTAAAGACAACGAATCCATTATCTCGTGAATTACAACCACATAGTTAGAAGCAACTTAAGTAATTACAGTTTTCATTAAACCCGACATTAAAATGTAGGTCAAAACATGGATAGATGGGTTTTTAATTGTTAACATCCAAGTTAGGGTTTTAACATGTTTTAAGATGTCATATACCGCCAGGGACCATTCCATGTCACCACAAACCTATTTTTGTAAATTGAGGGAAGTTGAGGGATGATTGTTTCCACTCAATTTAAGTAGTGACGTGACCTTGACCCAGGTATTGTCAAATCAAAGATGACCTCAAAATCACGTTATTTGATCCATTTGTGTTGTTGCCTCTTACCAATACAGGAGAAATTTGGTCACATTCGGAGTTCCATTTCACACTCAACCAGGGCCGTACGAAGGGGGGGGGGGGGGGGGCAGGGGGCCACTCGCCCCACCCCCCTCCCGTGGCTCGAAAAAGCGGGACGCTGGCAGGACAAAAATTAAAATATCGGGACGATATTTTACTATTTTTACCGTCCCGATATTACTGTTCTGCAAATTTTTAGTCAAAATAAGCCAATTTTAGCACAAATATCAAGGTTTATATCGATTTTCGGCTGTAAATAGCAATATTTTCGCGCGCTACGCGCGCATTGCAAACAAATTGACGGTATATACATCGGGACGAAACATGAATTTCGGGACGGTAAATGTGTTTGCCCCCCTTGGCCTATATACCTTCGTACTGCCCTGCTCAACTAGATTACCTATTTAATCTGACCAAAAGCAACATAAATTAATTAAATCACAAGTTCATTTACAAACCGCTGCTTCTAATTACCTTCATAAAAACAAGCCATTGTTGAAAAATTATAGTTGTGAACAATAAAACAGTACTAAGTTTAACGACTCTAAACATAAAGATTACAAAATTAGTGAAAGTATTTATCTAACGGCAAAAGAAAGTTCGTTCCATTTTATCATATTATTATACTATCAG
Organism: Ophiothrix spiculata; assembly: GCA_000969725.1. NCBI lineage: Eukaryota > Metazoa > Echinodermata > Ophiuroidea > Amphilepidida > Ophiotrichidae > Ophiothrix > Ophiothrix spiculata. Next base: position 3,846 of record JXSR01S028314.1, on the reverse strand, counting down.
TTAAAAAGTAGCGTGCAATTAGTTTTTTTCTAAACAGTATTTTACCTTAGCTAAAAGACATGAAGGCTCCTACTTACAACAAGAAAAAGAGTAACGAATCCGATATTTAGTAAGATACTAACTCACATAGTTTTCAGAAAATTAAGTACGTTCTACATTAAAACTGACGCTAAAATGCAGTTAAATGAAGTAAAATGGATTTTTAATTGATAGCATTCAAGTTACATCATTGTAGCCGATAATGCAAGGAAGCATTCAAATTATATTTAGAATCAGGTGACTCACTTATAGTCATTATCGCAAGTTAGCATGCCGAAACACAATAATTCTCATTTGAGGGGTTCTCTGGTGAAATAAGTGGAAAATTGCAAGTTTCAGAATTGAGCTTATTATATATTTTGAATTTCAGCTTTCGAATGATTTACATGTATAGTATATCTCGCTTTATTTCCTATTTAGAGACCGATGTTATTGATCAGTTCAATAAACATCTAGTAATAATCGATTTCAAAATTTCTGATTACTACAGGGCGTCTCAATAAAAGTGTAACACTCAGAAATTGCTTGTTTTAGGCATAAAATTGTGTTGTAATTTATACAAATTTGATGTCAAATTCAAGATAAAGGATCTATCTTTCCAGTATAATTTACCCCATCACGATAGCTTCTGTCAATCTGGAGATATACGCAATTGTTTGCAGGTAAGTGAAATCCACTCTGTGCACTTTTCAATATAGCGATAAAAACATGTTTCTGAATAACATTTTCAAGCAATAGCATTGTGTAAAATAACAGCATTCATAAAGCCACTACAAATCTAAGCGGGTGATTCGATTGAATGATGATCTGTGGATGTCGGCTAGATGGTTGTGTCTGACGGAGATAGTGGGATCTGCTTGGAGAGCACGTCATACTCTGTCGATATTCAGGTGTATTCTTGCAGTTTTTGGTCTTCCCGAATTACCAGAGTTCAAGTTGTGACTGGTGGCATAGTTAACATACTTCTGGTAGTTCCTTGTCACCGTTTGACGAACAGGTAATTTCCTACCCGGAAACTGCAACTTAAATTGTCTGATGACTTCTGCAGCGTTTCGCGTTTCATGATACTGCAACACCATGAACACTCTCTCATCGAGAGTAAACTGCAACTGTTGCCCATTTCCTGCTGCCATGTTTCTTTTTCATGCACCAACATCCATCTGAACTTTGTCACCTCATTTTTTTTTTTTTTTTACATTAGATACATTTAATTCAAACGCTTCATTTGCAATTTTTCGCTCGTTTTACCGGAGCCACACTAAATACGAAATATTTACCCAAATATTGGAGAATAAAAATTACTAAGAACTGATACTTCTCTCTTAAATTTCCCGATTGATTTTTTAAAATAATCTTTGAACGATTGGTGACTGGAATCAATCTAAACATATTGATAAAATATTTTTGACTGATCTTAAATTGACTTAAACTGCTTTATTAGTCTATTCAAGTATTTCTCCTAAATGTGCTGTTAAGTTCTATGGTGAATTCAATCTTTTTGCCAATCAGATAGGATTTGTGCCTTATCTCAGTCGGCAAGAGATTAAAATCAATGACAATTATCCTAAGCTGTAAACGGTGATGTGTAACACAGCATTTAGGAATGATTCAAATCTACACGTTTATGTAAAATGACTATCACACTGAGCAGGAATATCTTCCAAATAAACGGAAGTCATCAGAATTTTGCTTTTGGACGAACACATTTCTCGCACATTAACAACGCTCGGTGGTTTTATATCTAAAATCAACAATGTTCGGTGGTTTCATATCTAAAATCAACAATGTTCGGTGGTTTCATATCTAAAACCAATTACCCTTCAATATTGTATATGAGAATATTACCAATGTAGAAATCAAACATAACAAAATCAAACTACCTTGGAAATGCATAAATGATATAGTGTTGTTTATTAAGGCATGCTTAAAAAAGGACTCGGCACGACGTGTCTAAAACTGAGTGCAAGGCAGGTAGAAAGATGAGTCAAGAGGTTTCAGCACGAACAATAAAAAAAGCTCAACACGACCTGGGTTAATACATTTATCTCAACTTTAAGGATCGCAAGATGATGTAAAGCTATTGTATAAGTAACCTCTGCTGTCTGGCCATAAACAGAAATTTGAAACTTCAAGTGCTGCGAATCGTGATTATGAGAAACGGAGGTTTTGCTAAATGTCTTGGCCTACTAGAACTAATATAAAGAATAGGTCATTATTGATGAATAAATAAAATAGGGCAATTACATTATACCGTGCTCTGACATATCAACTTCCCTTCCTTAAAACGTCACATTCTATGTGCAATGAAGTTAGTTGAATTACGCAATTGATTGTGAATGATGTCAGTTCTGTTTTGTATATAGAGCATATATGGCCTTTGAACGGCAAAGAAGAAATTTGAGGTTTATCTTGGGCCGGGATCTTGGGTAAGGGAACTGACACTGTGGAGAATAAACTTGTTTTTAATAGTTTTGTCTAATTTAGTTCCTATTGTTTTGGGTTTCGACAAGTTTAGGGGTTTTATAAAGCAAGATAATAAACGACTAGAATTAAAACAGTATCCTCTATTAAGCTACTGGCAACAAATTATACTGGTAACGATTTATAATCGAACGCCCATTTCATTTTAACCTCTCCATTTTGATATCAAGTGTCTGGAAGTGTCACTATTGACTCGCAATAAAACACTCCCTGTAGGTATGAATAGTTTTATGCACTTTAATTGGCAATTTATACCTTGGATTGCCGATTAAGATATGATGTTTTTGATAGAATGATATGATGTGTCTGCTTGCATCCTATACAATTAGAAGAGGTTGGATCGCATTACTTTTGCATGAAAAGCATATTTTACTGACAAGCAAAAATACGCTTTGGCTTTTTAAAGACTATTATCAAATATTTGTAAGACAGAGTTAAAGTTAAAGTTAACACTTTAATCTAATATTTCCTATTCTTATTCATAAGCTAAAGTTTAAACCATAATTAATTTACATTTTCGTAAACGAGTAACATTTCTCCATAAAATTTCAAATTTTGACCCAGTTACTTTCAACATAAAAAAAAAGTGGACACAATTATGTTAAAAATAATATGACCCTTTTTCAGACATCTATTTCCATAATCAAAAAGTATTGAAAAGATCATGTTTGTTTTGTTTTACCCTTGTCTTACCAACGTATTTTTTGTAACATTAATTTTGTTATCGAATAATCCCCCCATGAAATTTAAATTGGAGCGTAAAGTTGTTTTGCTTTATACCATAGTATAATACAGGGTCTCTTCTATCCATTGACACCAAAAATCATGAAAATCGGCCAATGCGTTACGTAATTATGACGTCATAAGTACTTCCCAGTCAGAAAAATCACGATTGTGGACAAAAATGGCTATCAAATCGAAATATTGCTGAAAAAATTATAAATATCGGAAATTTGTCAGGTTTTTTGCTTATAAAGAAGGACAATAATGTTTCTAATATATTTTTGTAAGTTTTAGGCAAATAGCATACAGATATTTTTGAAAGTGGCGACTTAAACTAATCATTCTCAGGTGGCAACCACCCCTAGCTTGGGACTTGACCCCCCTGAAGGTGGTACCTACGCATTTTTGTTCCCGCTAAAATGACCGCAAAGGATGAACTTACAATTACCCAAAACCCCTAGGTCTTATTAGTTTGCGTTTTTATGTGACAGGAAATCATCCGTTAGGGGAATTGGAGTGGTTACCACCCCTCTTGGTACGACACGGGTTGAAACCAACATTTCAGTCATATTAAGCGTGAAAATTGCTTTGGAAATATAAAGA
>JXSR01S028313.1:70556-84251 GCA_000969725.1 Ophiothrix spiculata | reverse complement strand
TCACGTTTAACCAGTACAGAAACTTTAAACTTGATTTTCTCAGAACTTTAGTTTTCGGAATCAGCCCGATACCTTTTACCAATTTGGATGTAACTTTATAATCGAACATCCAATAACCAAGAGCAAGGTGTCATTTCAAAGCTTAAAATAAAATCTTTCAGATAAGACAAAAAAATCAATTTTAATTTTGCCGACCTTAAGGTACCTTTCGATATGACGGGTCACATATTATGTGTAATATTCGTTCAAATATCAATTTTTGGGGGGGAAAAATTTACATTTTGGCTTTAAAGTTTGAATCTTTTTATAGCATTTTTTTTCTTTAAAAAAATACATTTTAATTGATAGTTGATTGTGTCTTTTATGCAATATTTTACTTAGTGTTTGAAAAAAACCAAAAAAAAATACAGAAATTTGGAAAATATAATTTTTTGATCAATTTTAGCTAAAAATACAGCAAAATTATTAATTCTAAAATTTCTAATTTTCTGAAAACCCAGTCATATCAAAATTTAGTGATTGTTAATAAAATGCAAAATTCCAAAATATGAAGTCATTCTGAGGTAAATTAGTGGAGATATATAACATTTTCTGCAAAATTTACATTTTATCTATCTATCACCTATCAAGTTGGCGAGGGTATATGGTATTATGGTACAGTATAGTGAAAACTGGCCAGGGTTCAAAGGGTTAAGATGTATTATACATGAAATAAAATAAGCCATCAAAAATGACACCAATCTTGTAAAGAATTGTGATTTGTAGTGTTCCCCACAAACAAGTTACAGGACATGTTAACTGGCCAGGTTTCAAAGGGTTAAGATGTATTATACATGAAATAAAATAAGCCATCAAAAATGACACCAATCTTGTAAAGAATTGTGATTTGTAGTGTTCCCTACAAACAAGTTACAGGACATGTTAACTGGCCAGGGTTCAAAGGGTTAAGATGTATTATACATGAAATAAAATAAGCCATCAAAATTTACACCAATCTTGTAAAGAATTGTGATTTGTAGTGTTCCCTACAAACAAGTTACAGGACATGTTCAGATGCAAAACCATCCTGATGGGCCTAGTTTTCTACTCTAGTGTGGATGCTAAATCACATGATTCAGGATGTGATGTCACCGTCAAGAGGAAGTTTGGAAATTGAAACAAGGGCAGGCTGGCAGTACAACATATGGTCTGTATCCATGTAGGCCTATCTGAGATGAAGATGTACAGAGTTGGGTTGCATATTATGGAATTATTTAGGTTGTAAATTATAGCCTACATTTATTTTATTTATCAGCATGTTTGAAGCAGACATTGGAAAACCAGCAATAATAACTAAGCATTAACCATAACCCGACTGAATCTTACAATACCCCATTCCACAAAGTTAAGAAATTCACCAGTCCAAATATGTCATAGACCCGAGTTAGCTATGATCGCGTAATCGCTGCCATGGCAGCGCCTGCTCAGTGGCTTTACAAAGTGATAATCAGACCGGGAAATGAGAGGTTGTGGGTTCAAATCCAGGTGAAAATCCGCCATTTTTGACTCTTAATTTTGCACTGAACATCAGTTCCCAAGACCCTACATTTTCCCGAGTCCTCAAGTCAAGACCCTATTCTTTGTCTGGCTAGTCAATTCCCTAGCCTCCAAAATTTGTGCTGCCAGTAGCATACCCCTGTCAAAAAATAAAGTGAGTGCCCTCCCCGGGTTGTCCACCTGGTCAAAAATCCTGCATTTCAGGATAAAATCAAGTGGTGTAAAAATGATATATTCACAAAACATCAATTGTGTCTATAAGTTTACTTTTATCTATTTAATCATCCTCACCAATATCTTGAGGTCATTTATTCAAAATATGTCCCTGAAAATTCCACTAAATTCACAACAACAACTCTTTAACATCGTTCAAAATACAAAATGCAAACTTCCTAAACGACCTTTAATTTTCTCGATTTTGTCCCTGAAACTACATGCCACCAAATTCACAACTTTTCAACATCTTTAATCAAAATAAAAAATGCAAACTTCTTAAATGACCTTGGTTAATTTTCTCACCTCATCTTGCTCTATTGTTATGTATTCTATTGTTGTGAACCTCTAATTGACCCCATATAATAAGGCCAGCTATTGTTTTTTATTCAACTATCTTTTATTCTATTCTTGGTATCTCAATATTCTACCCAAACGGGGAAGAGGGGGTGCAATTAGGGTTTGCTTTGGTAGGGATATCTAGATCCCTTTTTTTATTAACATGCTTTAACACAACCCCAAATAACCATTATAGAATTTTTTAAAAATAGCATTTATACTTTTTGGTAAAATTCAGTTTTTTTGATAAAACTACCATAAATTGTCTGAAAACCTCTGATTTTTTTTTTGCATGCCACTTTTTCCAAAACAAGTAAAAATGATTTTTCTAGCATGGCAGTGGATTGGAGTCATGCTAATAGGATACATATGCTATAATACTTTGTGGGGCACAGAGATCTCTGAAGAAGCTATGCCTTACTCCATTGCCATGGTAACATGATGCTAAGATGGAGGGTCCTCAGGCATCACCACAATGCCATGGTATCAGGATGGCAGGTTAGTATCGCCATGGAAATATGATGCTAGGAGCATTCCTTCACATCAGCAGGAGAACAAAACACAGTAAGCACATTTATAAAGCATGCCAAAGCATCTAAATTTCTTGTCAATCCACTCCCTTGCTAAAAAGTTGTATGAACACATGTTTGATCATAGGTCTACGTAAATAGAAAATTTATTTACGGTCTGTGGTTTGATATACTGCTTTAGTTAAAGGGGCATTGGCCTTAGTTAAAGGGGCATCAATTGGTTAAGTTTAGCATCATCCCCAAACTTTCCCCCAAGCATTTTGAGATTTTTGCATCATTTGAAGTACCATATTAGTCAGTGACGTGTCCAGGGGGTGGCTTTTGGGGCTTCAGCCCCCTGCAGAGTTGTAAAAATCATGAGAATCAGCCTAATTTTGACAAGTTTTGACACTAAGCCCCCTGCACACCAAGCCACTTAAGCCCCCCCTGCAAGGAAAAATCCTAAGGGGTGCACCATTTGATTCTCAGGGGGGGGGGGCATGGAAATTTTTTTGGGAAAAAAAAATCTTGACCTAAAGATGAGTAAGAAAAAAAAACTTTACCCAAATACTTCAAAGTAAAGACAAACATAAAAAATGTAATAAAAAAAACTGCGGCTAAAAAAAAAACTTGACTCGACCCCAACTTCCATGCCCCCCCCCCCTGAAAATCAAATGGTGCGCCCCTAAACACGTCAGTGTTAGTAGTAATAGTGACAGCATGCAAAGTTTCATTGTCAAATTCAAACCCTCCCTATATATCACTTTTATTTTTAATTATCGTTGTCGACAATGATAAATAATGCCCCTACAATGGCAAGAATAAGAGCATCAATTCTCGTTAAGATTCTCGTATCATTTAGATATATGAGTATCAACTTCTCTCATTGAAGTATTTAGTAAATTGTTTCAGTCAATTTTGATTCTCACAAACCGAAACAAAATTCTATCCCTGCTCTGTTCTTCTCATTTGGAGAAATCTCAAGTAGATGATGAGGGAGGCAAGTTGTTGCCAGGACTGATGAACTTGAACCTCTTGCATCTCTTATGGCCTTGAAAACAGGTGGTTAGACATTCCAAGTGTAACCTCATCTCTACTGGCTGAGTTCACTGACCTTAATATAATTGATACTATGTTTGTGACAAGGACAAGGGGACAACAAAAATAAAGTTTGCAGAGAAATACATTAAATGCATCTCTAAGCCTGATTTTGAAATTTTAAGGTTAAAATACTACATTATTTACAGGGGAGGGGGGGCCGGGAGAAACATAGGGGGGTCATGTGATTTTTATTTGGTCGATAGGGGGGGTTGTGTAATTTATTTGTGTTAAGCAGGGGGGTCATGTAAAACTTGCGTAAACTTTATCTCTTGCCTGATGTTTGACCAATGTAAGCCTGATTTTGAAATTTTAGGCCCGGATTTTAAGGTAAACTTTCAAATGCTTGTAAAGTTTACTCAAAAATTTACAGGGTATCAGAATTTGTTTCTAATTTGTTTCAATTTGTTGACCCCACCCCCCCAGAAATGAGATGCTGGTGCCGTCACTGCTCCCCGGGCACTGCTCTACCACTGATCGTCCCCATTGTGTTCTGCTGGAATCAATTGCGTATCATCTCTGACTTACTCCAACTGAACTAAGGCAAATGCAAACTATATATGTGCACAAAGGATGTTCTAAAAACAATTTCTTCTCCATCTATTGAAGGCAATTAATGAATTTAAAAGGGAAATCGGTGCTCGCAGCCAGTTTGACTGCCGTGTGAATCACTTGCCCCATACAGATACATGGCTTTTTGAAGTACATGCCCTTTAACAAAGGGGGGGGGGGTCATGTAAAATTTATCAGCGGAATAGGGGGGGTTGCATAATTTTCGATGCTCGAATAGGGGGGGTCACGAAACTTTTTAGATCAGACCTGCAACTTCTCCCGGCCCCCCTCCCCTGTAAATAATGAACGGTCCCTTAATACATTGGCAATTTTCAAAAAGTTCATTAAGGTTTACATTAGTTTATTTAGTTCTGAAGTTAATATTTGGGTGCATTTGCAAAAACTGAGCTGACAGTAGCAGTTCATATACCAGACATACAGATTACAGATAAAAGTAGATCCTCTGAGTAGATGAAGTAGGCCCTATATGGTAAACCAGGCTTTCCAATTCTCAAATTCCCCTTCCCAGCCACCTCTTTATTGAAAACATAGTCAGTTGTTTTTTCATAATTTAGTATCCCCTATCCCTGCCCATAACCAACGTGAACCCAAGCCTGGTACCAAAATATTTAGATTTTCTGGACAACCAGGCATCAAGCTAAGTGAATTTATATTACACCTACCTGTTTTCTGATTTCCGAGCTCATCAAAACTTGCTCACTACAGCATTTTGATATATACGATTCACTATCAAAGTCCTGCCCATCAAGTTCCTCAAATGAGTCGACTGTTATAGTATGATCCAAACCTCTAGATCGAAATCAGCTCTAAGCCTCACAAATTCTTCTAGCAATGCACAGAAATTATCCAAAATACAACACTTTTCTTCTAAAAATTTATGTGATCCTGCAACCTACACCCAAACACAGCACAACATTAACACACTAGGCAAGAAAAAGTAAAGAAATGATTCGTTTTCTTCAAGGACTTTCCCAAACATTCCTCCTCATTTCCAATTCACACACATCTAATTTGCATATCATTATCTGCGCCTAATAACCCGGAACCAAGTCAGATAAGATGTAATAAAGGCCTAAGCTCTCATCATCCTCTTGACTGGACTGTGTTCTTTTTGCCTCCAATGGAGGTATTTATCCTTGCTCATTCAAGCTATAAATCCAGGGGTTGGGGGAACATTTACACCAATCTTGTAAAGAATTGTGATTTGTAGTGTTTTAATTAATTAATTATGATATATGTAATAAATTTAAATTAATTAATTATAAGTAAATGAATGAAAAAATAAATTAATTATTACTAAATTAATTATTAGGGCCCAACTATTTATTTATTTATTTATTCCTGTATATTTATGAAGAGCACTTTCTACCTTCCCAATTTTTTAATACATACATGTACATGTATATCTCCTTTTTTTCAAGAAAATGTGAGTTGTCTGCAATTGCATAGGCCAACGCTCTAAAATCAAAATAATAATAAATATAAACAGTTGGAGGAAAAATTCCCTCTTTTTTTGCAATTATGCAAGAAAAACATTAAGTAATGGCTCACCCCAAAAGGGGGATTTTGCAAAAGAACGCTTTTCAAGAAACTGGTAAAATAGGAGCAAAAAAAAGAAGAATTTTCAGCACTTCTGTTATATAATTTGATCGCCTTGGATTAATGGATCAATTTAGACAAATAGGGTGTCATTTTAAAGCTTAGAAAATGCTGTAACAGATGAAATGATAAAATGGACCAAGTGTACTTTAGGTCAAATCCAGAATTTTAGTGTTGGGGTTAGGTTTAATTTAGGGTTAGGGTTAGGGTTAGGGTGCAGGGATAGGGTTAGTTTTAGGGTTAGGGTATAGTTTTTGATGGGACCTGAAGTATACTTTTTAGGTTAAAATCAAAATTGATATCATCTGCAAAGTCCCCTCTTTCGGGGTGAGCCATCACATGTCAATTAAGACACATGTTCCAAGAGGTATACAGAACTGACCCAATAGCATAGGCGGCAGAACCCCCCCCCCCCCTAAATTTCACGAGGGAGGAACGGACCCCCCCCCCCTAAAAAGAAAAAATAGGAAAGGAAATTGAAATTTTCTCTTTGTGTTGATATTTTAAATGTGAAAAATCAAAAAATTAATTTTCAGTTAAAAATTCCCATTTTTGCGCAACATACAATATTTTGTCAACAATTTGTAGCTGAAATTGGCCGATTTGACAGATTTTTTTCGCGTGCTATGGGCGCATTACAAAAAATCATAATTATTCTGACCATTTGTACTCAAAAAATGTTTTGATTTAAAAAAAATTAGCCGACCCCCTAAACTTTTAATCTTCCGCCGCCAATGTCCAATAGGCTTTCTATCTACCAGATCTCTGGCTTTCTGCTAAGTACCCCTCCCCCGAGATACAATGTTATTAAATGTCTAAACCCTCATCATTCTCTCAATCACTGCTTTGATTCTTTTATGCATCCTGCCTCCAAATGGAGGCTATTTATCCTTGCCTATTGAAGCAGAACATTTTATGTCTGCTTGCACTCTTTAAAATCCCAGGGTTTTTGATTTTGCATATTTCATCTGAAATGGCCAATGCATGGAGGATTTGTGTTTAAAGGGACTTCTTGCAGTTGAGCTGGGGGGGGAGGACTTCTTGGATTAGGGATGTACAGACGAGAAGAATCCTGCCTCAAAATGGATGTTGTTTATCAATGGTTATTCAAGGGGAACATTTTATAGTCTGTTTGCCCTCATTAAAGGTGTCTGGTCCATGATAGATCTGCCCAAACTTTTCTAGTAAAAATCTGAATGAATGATATTTTATCGATGTAGAACCTATTTTTAAGATAAAAATTGGCGGTCACTGGACTTGTTTTTGAATGCAAGTCAGTTTAAAAACAGCATTTTTTGAGGGTTTTTTGGGAAAATTAGTACAGGGATCTATGGGAATTGTGGCAAAAGTGACATTATTTAGTATACTTTCCCTGAAATTTTTTGTCAATTTTTTCACAAAAGTTGCGCAAAAGTATGTTCTTTCAAATAAAACAAAAAAAATTGGGGGCCAGCAAACTAATTTTCCAGAAAAATATTAAAATATGGCAATTTTTAGCTTCAAAACACTACTCAGAGTATTATGCCCATGCGTATTGCGGCACTTACCAACTTGGAAACTAGCGTGTATTGTTACGCAACGGCGCGTGGACCAGACACCTTAAAGGAACTACTTGGTATTCTAGTGTCCACTATGTAGCTGATGCCCAATGTCTTTACCAGAAAAATCACCGAGCCCCCCCTTCCCAGTCTAAACCTCTTCATGTTGGATGGTATTATGCAAATTCAAAATCTGGGAGTTTTAAAGAATACAAGCAGATATCATAATTGTGACCCGTCATATCGAAAGGGTTCCAAAATAAAAATTGATTTTTTGGTCTCTTCTCAGAAGATTATAATTTAAGCTTTAAAATGACACCTTGCGTTTGGTTATTGGATGTTCAATTGCAAAGTTACATCCAAATTGGTAAAATGCATCGCCCTGATTCAGAAAACCATAGTTCTGAGAAAATCGAGTTTAAAGTTTCTGTACTGGTAAAACTTGAATGGAGAAAGAATTTTTATCGCGGTTTTTAAAACATTTCTGTTATGTTTTGGATGTTAAAAATCTGATTAATATGATAGAATACACTTCAAAGGTAACATTTCCTTGGACGAGATTTTTGACTATGCTCAGCTCAATGGCCCATATCTCGTAAGGCCCTTATAAATCAATGTTGAGTTTCCCCGTCACATTATGATAATGAGGCAACTATTTCGTTATTCATTATTCATTATTTTTAAATCAATTACTTTGGGTTATTTTAAAAGGCAAAATCACATTGCTACACTCACTTCTAATTGACACATTGTTATACATGTACATCAACAATACCGATGATATCTTGGCACCTTGTCTCCAATTTAAAGAAAGCAAGTTACCTTCATCACCAATGAAATTGATTTAAAATAGCAGAAAAAGGCAAAAAACATCATTGTAATTGGTTGATTTTAAAATAATGAAATATTTAGGGATTTTCTCTTTTGAAACGCGGGTCCGAAATCATAACGAGGGCGTGTGACGGGAAACTCAATATTGAGTTATAAGGGCCTAATAAAGGTACCTTTCGATATGACTTGGTACAATTTTCAGCTTGATCAGCAAATATGAATAACACCAGGACATAGGCCTAGTTTTTAGTTCCACTGAATTGTATATCATAATGTAGATACCCTGAGCGAGCTAGATACCAAGCAAAGGACTTCTTGACAAAACACATGTTAGAGTGAGCGCTGGCATAGACCCTGCAAACAGCGTAATTCAATTTGTATCCGATCCCATCTGTAATCCAGCACTCTGCACACTGGTGACCTATGACCGTCATCATCATCCAGTCAAAGCATCCTGTCTGGTTATCTCTCAAGGCTAAACTGAAAACCAATATTTTTGTGGAATTTATTTTTGTGAGCTGACTTTTTCTACAAAATTAATATCCATTGGCGTGCCCAGGGGTGGCATTGGGCGCTGAAGCCCCCTGTAAAAATCCTGTAAAATCAGCCTGTTTTTAATGATCTTTACCACTCAGCCCCCCTCATAATTAGCAAATCCCCTTTAGCGCCCCCCCCCCCCCCCCCCCCCCCCCCCCCCCCACCATATAAGGAAAAATCCTGGGCCCGGCCATGAAATAGTACAGCTTTTGAGTTTGAAATAATATAAAACTCTAAAACATGCCTACAGAGTCTCTGATCCCAACTATTCAGGAATATTATTTTAAATTTCTAGAATCAAAAGTTTGACATGCTTTTGTGGTGAAAGTTTCTAATCCAAGATGCATTGAACTCGTATTTTTGAGAAAAGGGACAAAATGTGTCATATTTTAATTAATAGCAGCCTATGGAGATTTTGAAAATGCTGGAAAGTTTGTTTACAACTTGAAAACAAATGATCGGAATCAAGTGAAATTTTCAGCACACATATTTTACTTGTTGCACTCTTCTACAAAATAGAGGAGGTTTTTGTCACATAAAAAATATGAATTGCACATTTAAGCTCATTTCTCCAGAGATTTCAGGATTTCTCCAGAGGAAAAGGAAGTAACTTGCAGGCCTGTAACCAGGATTTTTCAAGGAGGGTGCGGATTTTTAAAAAGTGGACCATTTGGATGAAAATTTTTCGTTTTGGCCGACCCTAAACTACTTTTAGTGGTTTTGACAAAGTAACCAGCAAAAAAAAAAAAAAAGGTTTTAGCAGTTTTCCAAGCATTTTGTGTAGAATTTCACTAAATAATAAACAAATTTAAGCTAGGCCTATTTCAGACTTCCACAGTAATCTGTTAAAGATAATAAGCCTACATAGCAAATGTGAAAAATCCCCCACATCAAAAATACCAGCTTTTACCCCTTTGCCCTATGAGCTGCCAACATCTTGTGGAAGATGAATCTTATCTGTAGATGCAACCTGTAGCTGGATCTGTCCTGGGGGTAGCACTCAAACTTGATTTGGGATATATGGAAGCGCAACGCTAAACTTCAAGGCCTGTATTCCAGAAAGGTGTTTAGCTCTCCTCAACAGCCCGGCTCATTAAACTGTTTCGCTTGAAAGCTGCAATGGTGGGTATCATTTCTTGACAACTGATGTTCAGTCAAAACCATGGTTTAGCTAAACACCTTTCTGGAATACGGTCCAAAATGTTTAAATAAGTTTAGTACATTGTATTCCATTTCAGTAAAACAGATGAAAAAAAGATGATTAAAGAATTTTTATAACAAACTTGTTAAACCATTTATTATGTCGGTAACCAATGTTCCTGGTCATTCGCAAAACACAGACCTGATGTATCATGGAGCAAGTTACATCAAATGGGTGTAAAGTAAACTGGGTGAAAGTAGTTCTTTCAGCATGTTCAGTGTAAATTTTGAACTTTATAGCATGATTTGTTGGTTTCAATTATATATATTCCAGATTTTTTGAAATATCTGCACAATTTGACATTTCATGTTAAAATTATGAAAAGGGGAAAATTGTATGTTCTGCATGAAGCACAAACTGATTTTGTCCCGGGGGGGGGGGGGTCTCACTATCCAAAGTTACAGTGAGATGTGCCTCTACGAGTAGACACTTCAGGTGATTTTTAAATTATGGTTCAAATTGCTTTAAATGAATTTTAAATGAAAGCAGGTGATCTTAAGAATCCAAACCCGTTTGAATTTTTCAAATCCGACCTTCCGTTGCAAAGTTATGAAGGTTTTTGTATTGTTAATTTAACTAATTTTGGAGAACGCAGGATAGGGGTTAATTTTTTTGTTTTTTTATTTTCGCCAAGCAAGGTCACGGCACCAATCCAGTTACACCTCTAGTCAATACACAGAGTAATTTGGTCAATATTTTAATTGTCTGAATGGTTATTACACACACAACAGGAGCTATTTTGCAGCTTTTTGCGCCCACATATGCGCTGGATATTTAAAGATGATTAGTTCCGCATGATAAAGAGCTGATCAAAATTACTTTAGGCGGAAGAACAGGCGCAGAAATTACACACAAACAATCATTATTTTTGCCGCTTGTTGTTTAATTGCATGTGATTTAACAGATATATTAAAAAAATTCTTGAGTGTGCATGGATGTCCACATAACTTGTAGACAACTGAAATTCTCTTTTCTTCACTTCCAAAAAAATTGGCAAACCTTTGAAAAATCAATAACTCTGCAACCACATATCAGAATTCTTGTCTACAAATAGGTGGGTGTGCATGGACAAAATCATCTTCCTGATAACATATTCTTAAATAAAAATGGTCGATAATATTGCGCGGAACTCAGAAAAACATCTAAAAAAAGTATCCAGAAACAATTGATTTCAGTATCAAAACAAAACTATCAAGCCCACTTAAAGTCATGCCTGCTTGAATATGAGCTATGCATCAACGTGTCTGTAGGTCAGCGGCGTGAAATATCAACGTTCTCCTGCCAAGTAATGGGTAAATGAAGTATCTACTACGAGATGAAAACAGTATGAAAAGTAGGGGCCATCCAATCCAGTACAAATGTGCTCACAAAAAATAGAAGGTCATTCGGTAACACAACATGAATAAAATGGGGGTCATCCAGGTTTCAAGATTTCAAAGTGGGGGTCATTGTGGTAAAAACTCTTGACTCAAACTGAAATGTGTGCATAGTGTGCAAAAACTAGGAAAAGAAGTGTTAAAATTCCCTGACACAAGTCAAAATTAGTGAGTGAAATAAAAAAAGAAGTATCGAGTATCTGACTATTTAACACTAATAACTCCTTAAAAACTATCCAAGTCCAAATACATCATATAAAAATTTCCTATTTCGCCTGGGATTCCCACCCTAGACCTCTTCCATCCATCTTGATTTTTGCTTGTTTGATTTTATTGGATTGAGGTGGGTTAGGGTAAGAGAAGAGATCAACGTCGGCCCATGAGCCTCTGCACCCGATTGGCAAACCCATTTTGCTTTAATAATTTGTTTTCATCATACTCTTCCTAAATAGCCCATATATTTTGTTAAATAATATCATTTATCTAAATATAACAGAAATAAACAGAATTTCCCCAATTTGGTTTCCAATTTTGCGCCTTGCGCAATACACATTTCTATAAGTATTTTAAATTTCCCCTAAATTATCAGTCAGACGTGTTAGTATAGTGGTAGAATTCTCGCTTGGCGTGCACGGATCTCGGATTCGATTCTTGCTTTGGCCCATTTATCTTACATTTTTTTTCTTCATTTCTTTTGTTTTTATTTCAGTTATATCCAATCATTTTCTTTGACTTTTCACTCTATATGATACAATTCTTCTTTTTTTTCCCATTCTTTCGTGGTTTTTTTTTAGAGCTACTGATAAATTTGCTAATTTACGGTATTGTTACACTTCGCGCAGTAGCAATACCCCGATAGCGAAAAATAGGTATCTTCGGATGATCCGTGTGTGTTTATTAGGAGTACACTTAGGAAACCTGTCATAAAATAATGTTAGGAACATTCATCTCCTTATGGGTATGTGTCACAAACTTAAGTGTACTCCAATTCCAACCACAGTGAGCAGGCTGACAGTGAGCTTCTGAAGTTGGCCAATTTTGACAAAAACGCAATGTATTTCAATGGAACAAATTAGCGATATTTGAGTTTCTGTATAAGAGATTGGAAATCCCGAAAAGGCTGTTGGGCCAACGTTGATCTCTTCTCTTGGTTAGGGTTATGGTATTTGTACTACTATGCATTTATAGACCTTCATAACCTCAAGACCCAGATGCTCTAAATACATCATACAAAAATTTCTTGTTTCCCCTGGGATTCCAACCCTCGACCTCACGCATCCCGAGCCATTGTCCACCTATGGCAAGCCACTGAGTAAATGGCTTGCCATGGCAGACCTTTTGTGCCCATATATTATATATCCCCCGTCTATAACGTATTTGGACTGAGGCGGGTTAGGGTTAAAAAGAGGGGGTATTTTAACTTAGGCAGGAAGCCAAAAAAAAAAGAAGTTGGTAATTGGGTATAATTAAGGCTTAGGTATAAGCCAGTTTTTAAAAAGCGGTCTATCCCAAGACCAATCTTGCGTATATTAAACCATAATGGACATAATTAGTGAACTGAAATTTCATGTATCCTGGCTGATGATTGCCCTCATGGGGTTCACATAAGGGGTCTATACTGACACATCATGCAGATGATATTGGCAATAGGAGTAGTCCCCCTTCTGATAAAAAAATTGAATGTAATTGTAAGTACTAAAAATATCATCATCCATGTTGATTTTTTAGGTGTCCTATAAACCCGCCAATAAAGCATCAAGTGTGAAAGCTCAAATATGATGGCAACTGCAACCACAAAGCCCGACTGTTCAAGGCCAACAACAAAAGTGCTCACTCAGGAAGTGGAGGAAATATAGATTTATGCGGTTGAGCCCAAGTGAATTAGAATAAATCTAATTTAAGTTAGGTACGTGTCATGAGGGTTTACCGGTGCGTGTGAAGTGGTCATTATGCTATAATGACTTGTATTGTGTTCAATACTATAAAATTTGCATGTTCTATTAGGGGCGTAGTGGTTTGCGATGGATTTACCACTTCACGCTAGTTCCTCATTCAGTACACACGCAAAATTTTCAACAGCTTTTTCATAGGCAGCCTTTTTAGTAATGCTTCAAGCATGTCTACAGCACCAGTAACGAAACAGGACTTGGAGGATATTTTAACTGCGTTCAATGCTAGACATGAACAATTGGTGGAAGACAAAGTAAACTGCCTGACTGCAAAATTTGAGGCTAAATTGAAATCTTCTTCCGAACAACAATCACTCAAATGGAAACGGGAAGGACACAAAAAGCAATTTGAATTTAACAAGGCTGTACTTGACTCCCTGGAAGAAATAGTGGAAA
>JXSR01S028313.1:0-10298 GCA_000969725.1 Ophiothrix spiculata | reverse complement strand
TTTTAAGTCTATGTTTCACATACAAGAACACAAAATATATGACACATACAAAAACATCTTCACTTTTTCTGTAACACAACTTTTATTTGTCATTTTGAATGTCCTGCAAGCCATATCTCGGGCCCTCGTGAATCGATTCCTATCAAATTTGGGATTTGGAGGTTTTTTACCATGCTCAAAAAAATAAAAAATATTTAGGGTCAGTGGTAAAAATAGGGTCGGTCGGTTTACGCCAATCAAACAATTTTTTTTAGGCCTAAATGTGAATGGCTAAATTGGATACTTATTTGTTGGTTTCACTGTATAATCATGAATTCCAATTCATATTACCACTATTTTTTTAATACCAAGTCAAGTCAAGTTTGAGTAAATCAAAGAGATGGAAAAATTCCAGTTAAAGGTATTAGCCACGATACCACATAGGTAAGAACTCATAAAACTTCTTTTAATCAAGAAAAGACATAATAGAATCAAAATGAACAAGCAAACTTTTATTCAGTTTGCTTAAACAAATAATTTTCCACTAAATTACTGGTCTACCAACAATGTTTCTATTTTCCTAATTTCAAATGTATGCTTGTTGATTTTAAAATGAAATATTATTCTTTAGGAATGTAAAATATATTTATGAAACATGATAGCTTCACTAGAAATGGTTTGTTACATGAAAAAAGGTGTTGATTTTCAAAATTGAACAGTTTTTTTTCTAAAAACACTGACCACACGAACACAAAAGTTTTATTTTTTATGTCCTTGGGGACAAAAATTCCAAGCATGAATAGTTGTTTCTTGTGCTAAGAAATATTCAATTTTAACAGGAACGGTTAGGGACATTTGTTAGTGGTTGGAAGTACTTCTTAAAAAATGCAGTAAAATCAGTAAGTGTCACGTCACTGAAAGTTGGAAGTTCAGATTGATGACCGTGGCTAAATACCTTAAATTCACACTCTGGTATCAAATCTTGAATTTGCTAGAATTTTAGATAATTCAAATGTTTTACAACATTTGAGAAAACATGTGCAAATTAATCAACAAAATGTTGTTAAAATGTTGTCGGGAATATTTTCCTATATTTGGAGTGAAACCACCCGTGGACTTGATCATCAAATCTAGGGCATAGTATACAAATATATACTGACTTGAAGATCTCTGGTTAAAACTACGGACCTGAAGTGACTAAAATTTAGCTATTTTACTGAGGGACGTAAAATAGCCAAATTTTAGTCACTGAAGGACCATAGTTTTAATCCAGAGATCTGCAAAATATCAGTATATATTTGTTTTATATACTGTATTAATAAATTTTAATGTAATTTTTTATTTGCCCAATGCCTAATTTTGTATTGCTTTAATCTTATTTAAAAAAATGCACTAACAAAATGCTATATCCATGAATGCAAGCAATAGGTTAATGCGCGTATTGGCTTGCGTGTCTAAGTTTGTTGCGCGCATAAGTCCAGGCATAAATGTAATGCGGCTATAAATTACGCAGAAAACCCGTAAAGTCTTTTAAAACCCTTAAATAGTCTTTTCAAAAGAACTATTTACGGATTTTTCTCAAGATGGTTGAAACTATTTGATATAATGTCATAGGGTTTCAACACGCTTACATTTATTAATACAGTATATAATTTATAATTTTACATTTGGGTATTTCAAATTGTTGTCACCAATAAAACATTCCTGATAACAAATGTGACCATCCTCCACAAACATAAAAAGTTGTCCCTAATCAATTTTGTTTTACTTAATGAAAACAGACCATATTTTTAGCTTTAAAATAATACTTGTTTTATGTTCTTATGACACTGAGAAATTCAGTTTATATTCCTCCAAGCATGAGAAGTCAGAATTATTTTAAAAGAAGTCTTGCTTTGAACTTTTTTCATTTTTTGTACATTTCCAGTTCATCTACATCTAAAAAAAATGTTACTTTTCAAATATTTTGGAGTTGAAATGAAAGATTATATTGATTAATTTTACCAATAGGAAAAGCATGAACATTTCAATTATGCAAAAATGTCAATATTGTCAGGATATGACTTTTACATGATTTTGCCCAGTATCTCAGAATGAAAAATGATGACTTAACTAGCCCTGGAGAAACTCTAGTACTAGAATTGTACTTAAAGTGTACTCAAATAATGTTCCAAATGTGCACATTCCAATCTTGTACTTGAATTGTACTCGATTTTCCCCAGGTGAGGTTTGTGGTGGATGGCCATGTTGTTTATTATATTTTATTTTACATTAGGGTAAAAATATTGTTATCCATGTTATTCTTAGCACTATTATATTATTTTAATTCTTTACATTTTAGTTGTGACAAGATATTGGGGCTCTCCACACGGACAAATCAATCTGTACTTCACACATCTAGATTAAACTGGACTTCAGCAAACGATCACACGAGCGTAGAAGACTGTGCGTGTACATACACGTAGTTGCATTATTTCCATGCACGCACACACCCCAACGTGTCAATACGCGCACCTGGAGTAAAGTCAGATTGACACGCGACCATGTGAACACAATCTGCACTTCGGAAATCTACATTCATCTAGATGCATCTACATTTTACAGGTCCGTGTGGAGAGCCCCATTGTCATCCATGATATATTGTTAATACTGCCCAACAAAGTAAAAACGCAATATGTGTATGCAGAAATATTGCAAGTTACTTCCTTTTCCCTTGATAAAAATCCTGCAGAAATAAGCACAATATCAATTTTCTTTCATAACTTAAGGTAGCTTTAACGGCTACGGTGTCGTGCACAGAATTTGTTCAAAATTTTACAGAATGTGCAGAACGATGAAAAAAACTTGTATTCCAAATTTAGATTTTTTCCATCGAAGCGTTTTCGAGTTACGCCATTTTTAATTTTCACATTTCCCATAGACTTTGTACATGGCAAATTTGGCCACCGTGAAAATTTCACAAAATTTGTCAAATTCTTTTTACAAAAGATTTTTTTTCTGTGGCAGTGGTTCAAAAATGACACTATTTTTTTCCCCTTTGCTTTGCAAACTGATCACAGATTGTCATAAATTTTGATTTAAAGAAATTTCTTTCATCGTTTACGAACGGGAGACTCCTAATGTTTCTACTTCCACTGAATAGCCAGATTTCTCAGAATTTTCATTCATACTTCCCATGCTTCAATTTTAACAAACAAGGTGTCAAATGAAAGCTTATCAAATTTGCAACAATCTCTCGTTGGCTTTTAAAATTAAAGTGTTTCTAAAAAAAATTATAGGTGTTTGAAAATATGCCTAAATTTAGGAGCTAAAAAATCATTTTTCTTGATAATAAAACACTTTATGGCAAAAAGCCCACGAGAGAATTTAGCTATTGTGATCCTTCACCAGCCCCTATAATTTGAATGTCATAGCACATTCCCTCTTGACATGAAAATTCAAAAACTCTGATTTTTTAGGGAATTTTCAAAAAATAAAGAAAAACATAAGAAATTGGCCAAATATTATAAAACTTAAAAAATGTTACCATTGAAGGGTTTTCTTTAAATGGAAATAGGTTTTGGTTCCCATTCCTCAAAACTATTCACTTTATAGCTAATTTTCTGACATGTGTAAATAGCCGTTCAAGCTACCTTAAAGCAATACTATAAGATTTTGATCAAAAATGTTTTATAGTAAAAACAGCATAAAAAGGAGGAATGTGACTATCTAAAAGCATTTTCAGGTGTATTTTGTGAAAAAATTTGTTTTGCTACCCAAAACTGGATAAAAAGCACATGCATGCTTTCCTATACTAATACATGTGGAATTAAATTCGGGATCCCTAATTTAATTCAATAAATGGCCATAACAGAAAAATTAAGCATCTTTAATCCAAATCGTTTGGAAGGTATTCATATCTACCAAAAACAAACATAATAAGCCAATAAATCAAAAGTCATGGGTGAAAGGGGCGCTTCATTTTCAACACTTTATATTATTGCTTTAAGTCAGTATCTACAATATCCAACATGTACGTACAATTAGCATGGGAGTGGATTGAAGTGAAATTGCATGCTAATAGGATGTATCTGCTATGCTATATAAATGCACATACTGCATTTTAACTTTGTGGGGCAGAATGGTAATGTTTATTTGAGATTGTATCATTTTATTATCTGTTAAGTCACCAATTTAAAGAGGAGACTCCTTAAGGGAAAATAACAATTTATTGCATATTATAAACAAAAATCCAGGGTAGGGGTTACAATGACAAACAATGGGGCCCTGCACTCTGGATTTTGGTTAACTCTGTCCAATAAATTATTTTTTGTCCTGTAACAGCAATACCACCTCACATAAAAGGTGGCTTCAAAATTTGCTGGCGCAGTTGTAGCTTGTTGCAGCAGATGACTACGAATTTGCAATTTAGAGCTGTCGAGATGTAGCACAACAAATTTGCATATTGCCGTGATGTTGGGAGATAAGTTGAATTAATTCTAACTCAAAATGATGTGTCGTTGCGACCATCACGACAAGGTAAACGATATATCGGCTTGACATGCTTGCTGCATAATTTTCCAGATGCGACCAGGTCAAGTTTGCGCGCTTGAAAATTTTGATGTCATGCTGATCATGTGGCCACATCGGCTGACACTCTGAAACTAGCTTAAGTGCCCCGGGGGGCTACTCAAATATAATGTTGCTGGCATAACTTGACCAAGAAAAAGGTGAATTAGGGTGTTTTTGAGGACTGAAGGGTGTATCAGGTGACACCGTTTAGGGTATCAAAAACAGCAATTTTGGGGCAATTTTCAAGAAATAGGGTACTTTTTCACACCCTAGTGTGAAAAAAGTATAGACATTTAGGGTGTGAATAGGGGAAAAAGGGTATATTTTGGCTTAAGAACCCTCCACCCTTTTGTTTTGAAAAAAATGTGGTCATGCTATGCCTGCAACATTATAATACCCCCCGGGCTTAAGTGCTGGATGACTATAATGGTGGAGCCCCCAGGAAGGGGGGGGGGCACTAAGCCTAATAGTGTTTACATGTGTGAAGGAAGAAAAAGGGGTAATTTTTTTGAGCAACACGTAAAGCACTGATCATGTTTAGGAGTCCAAAAGCACTATATACACTACTTTGTATCCCATTATATATTTTGATGGCTACAAAATCAAAAGTTGTATTTCTTCCTTTTTTTGGGGGGGGGGGGGTTCACATTTGGTTGATTGCAAAGTATCAACAATAAAATAGTCCTCATTGATATTACTCATATTATTTTATTTCTCACATTTTAGTTTTAAATAATGTAATCAGTATGAATATTCTACATTTTGTTTGTTTTTACTTCATCGGATTTAGGTTTTAGGGTCCTCTGGGTTTAAACCGGGGGGGGGGGGCACTCACTTTATTTTTTGACGGGTGTGTGCCACGGGCAGCACAAACTTTGGAGGCTAGGGAACTGACAAGCCCGGGGTATACAAAAATCATGATGTCCCTCATAACATTATTTGTAAGGGTATTTATTCCATTTGCATATATAAAAGCAACACTGACCCAAGTCCTCTATATACAGTTTTTGAACCCTGATATAGCACAATTTTGGATATAAAGAACTAAGGGCCTAACTTTACTCGGCCTCCACACAAATTTTTGCCATCAAACATATGGTTGTGACGTCACTAAATAAGTCTGATCGATAAAAAGTATAGACCGATATCAAACATTTGAAGCAATAAATGTAAATGTTGATTCAGTTCAACACGTGCAATTTTAAATAACTCTGTATAGGAAGTTATTTTATTTGAAGTCACACGTGAGTTTTTCGTCATGATCAAATGTTTGGTAGTAAAAAATTTGTATGGAGGCCAAGTTTAGTTTTGCCTTGCTTCCTGTCCCCAGAAACCTTTATAAAATGAGTTTCCACCAAGGAATTTTTATAGGTGTGTGCATTTTGTTTCACGCGCAAACCGTGTCTGGTTTCAACAAATAGCGTGTATTGCGACTTGCTCTGATCAAAGTACGCCAATTTTCACGCTAATCCGTTGCGAAGACTCTCGAGGTGTGGCACATGGAGCCGTTAAATGCCGGAGGTACAATAGCTCACCCTCCATGACCGACAATCCAAGATGGCTGCCTTCCCATAGAATTTACACGGCGGTGAAATCAAAATGTTGGAGAATACTGGTTCCCCTATAAAAATTCCTTGGTTTCCAATGTTCATCATGGCTGTGGTGTTATCGATTTAAAATCATGCGTATAATTATTCTGAAGAATTTAATTTATCCAATTTATGGCTAAACTATCATTTGTTTCAAGTAAAATGATCAACATTGTTGAATTTATAGAATTGTAATATGTTGAAAATATAATAAAGAGTGGTTTATTGATTAATTAATATCAATATTTGTAGCTTGTTCTCCACTTGGTAGTACATTCTTCTTTAGAATCTCCATTTAAAGGGGCAATTCATAATTCTGATGTGACGAAAACCTTGCCTCTATTCTAGCAAAAATAAAAAGAATAGTACGCCATTAATGTATGCTGAAAATTTCACCTGAGCTTTTCACTTCAACTTTTCAGCATTTTAAAAAGGAAGAGGCTATAGACACGATGATCGTGTCAATAACCTCGCCCAAAATGGCTATAGACATGATGATCGGGTGTGAGAAAGTGAATGGCTATGGAGCCAATGCTCACTGATGCTCAAGGGGATGGCAATAAAAATAGTAGAAGGATCAGGAGAAAGGTGACTGCATTGATTGGTAATATTAAATCTGGGAGAGTTTCTGATGTTATTCAGAATGTCAACTTGATTCTCGAAGTTGCCTTTTTGTCCTTTGGTCCATAGCAGACTAAAAGAGAGGAGTAAAACAAACAAGAGGAAGAAAATAATGGGGAGCAAAGTTATAATTTTACCAATGCAAATAAATAAATAAATAAATGAATGTCGGTGCTTATATAGCGCTTTTCCAGAATTGATCAAAGCGCTATACATTTATTCCATTACCAATAGAATATAACCAACTTATGCGGCTGGCTTACAATCACGGCGCCTATTGAGTATATTCCTAGTAACTACCCATGATAATGCAGTCACCTTCCTCCTTCCACTATTTTTATTGCCATCCCCTTCAGCATCAGTGAGCATCAGCTCCATATCATGATAGCCATTCACTTTCTCACACCCGGTCATCGTGTCTATAGCCATTTCGAGTGAGGTTATTGACACGATGATCATGTCTATAGCCATTTTGGGCGAGATTAGCCATTTTGGGGTGATGTTATTGACATGATTATATGTCTATAGCCGTTTTGGGCGAGCTTATTGATACGATCATCTTGTCTATAGCCATTTTGGGCAAGACAATTGACACGATCATCGTGTCAATATCCTCGGCCTTTTAAAAATGTATCAAAATAAAGTTAATACATGTCCACAACATTCATCGTTTAATATTCCTTAATATTTACGAAGAAACCCTTCTCCGTCTTCAGCTGGTGTTGGCTGGATGATGACTGCAAAACCTGCTGAGGACGGAGAAGGGTTTCCCCCGAAAATATTACGGAATATTAAATGGTGAGTGTCGTGAATATGTATTAACTTTATTTGATGTCTTCAATCGTCATGTATAAATCTGTTCATTTTAAAAATGTAATTACTGTCAGGGCCTGGACAATAATTAGAAAATGACAAATATTCACATTTTTATGAAAAATGTAAAAACATTTGAATTAATACTTTGTGGGTATTACCAGTCAGGGATTGTTACTAGATGAAGAACTCAATTTTGATAGATGTGACCTTGAGGATGAAAAGTGGATCATAAATTGCCCCTTCAAGCTTTTATGTGTTGTGGAAGTGACACGTTTATGTAAATCGCCCTTGTGAAGGAAGCTTAAGCTTCGAAACAAACTGGGTTTGCATTTTAATTGCACGGTAAGTCTATGGATAATAAATTTTATTGTGTATTTAGAGGGGAGCGTGGCCGAGGGGTTAGAGCATGGGTCTCTTAATACAGAGGTTGTAGGTACACTGGAGACAATTCGCTCGTGCCGCCTGCACGATGATTCATAGTTAGGAGTAGGTTGTAGGTTCAAGCCCCCGATCCATGCGGTTTACGTCTCCTTGTTTCCATGGGCAAGAAACTTTACCCTAATTGCTCCGTGGTTCAGATAGTCACGTTAAGCCATTGGTCCCCTGTGCGAATGCTCCTTCTTGTTTGGATAGTCACGTTAAGCTGTTGGTCCCCTGTGCGAATGCTCCTTGGGGCGCTGCATACAGTGTATACCTGGTGAGTCTATTACTCTTGAACCCAAACAAAGCAAAAGTTAGCATAATCACGCCGGAGTGTTTTGGAAACGAATCTCTTAAAAGTCCAGGAGGTTTTCCATGTTGTTAGATTTGCAGTTTGAGAACAACAACAGCAAAAAAAAGGAAAACGATAGTCTCTGATTTTTTTGTTAACACGTGTGATCAATGGTTCTGTCAAGAACGTACAAGTTCGTTCAGTGTATAGACCTACAAGTTCGTTCAGTGTATAGACCTGACAGGGAAGTCCTCTTTTGGTCTATGTGTTGCGAGATCGCTTTACATGCGAGAGGTCCCTGGTTCGAGTCCTGGCTGGGCCATATAAAAAAATTTGGGAATTTATTAACCCTAACACTTTTGACCACTTCTTTGTTTAAAAACTATCTCCTCGGATATCTGCAAGTTAAAAATGGCGGATTTTCACCTTTATTCAAACCCACAACCTCCCGCTTCCCACTGAGCAGGCGCTGCCATGACAGCGATTTCAATATCATAGCTAACTCGGGTCTATGACGTATTTGGACTAAGGCAAATATCTAAACTTTGTGGAATGGGATTTTGTGAGATTCAGTGGGGTTAGGGTTAGCATAGACCCATATGTACGCATTACTAACCCTAACATTTTTGATCACTTCTTTGTTTAAAAACTCCTCAGTAATCTGCAAGTCAAAAATTTTGAACCCACAACCTCCCGCTTCCTGGTCCAATTATCACTATGTCAAAATGGGATTTTGTGAGATTCAGTGGGGGTCACAAGCGCTGATATGCCTTGTGATAAATTACAGTAGAGTAATGGTTTCTTGTCGATATGCATCGATCGACGCACAGTCTTGACACGTGCCATGCACAAGGAATAGCGCGTGTAAAAGACTGCGCGTCGATGGGCATCCATCGATGGATATCAACAGACTGAATAAACCATAAGTGGGATTGGTTACGTTTGACGTGTTACAATTTCCTCCCGCATCCCACCGCTGCCACCAATTTTCTTAGGTTGTTCCAACTTTGATGTCCTTAATCCAAATAATGCTTTCAGGGGCTTACCCTAGTGCCTTATCCACCCAGGATCCCTATATATATAATGCATACCTGCCAACCTGTAAATGTGTAAAAGTGGACTTTACAACCAAAAAAGTACATTATTTCACTACAAAGTATAGATTTTACACACAAAAGTACCAAGAAATTATGTAATTTCAGATTCAGAAATCTTATTTAGTAAGATTTTCTGCTGTCATAAGCCTCAAAAATCTTACTACATAAGATTAAATCTTACTAGTTGGCAGGAATGTATAAAGGAACAATATCTTTCTTCTATACATTTTGTCAGATCTCAATGACTTTCTGGACTCCCTTTCATTTGTTCCCTCTGATCATGCAATGCTAAATGTCAGGAGGTTTGGATTCTTGAAAATGAGCCTGAAACTGTACACAACTAAGACATGAAAGGATTCGCTAGTCCGAACAATGATACATGGTTCGCTAGTTGGAAAATGATATAAGGCTTGCTAGTCCGAAAATGAAATAAGGTTCGCCAGTCCAAAAATGAAATAAGGTTTGCTAGTCCGAAAATACAAAAAGGTTCGCCAGTCCGAAAATGAAATAAGGTCCCCCCCCAAAAAAAAAAAAAAACCTGGCGGACCCTGTTTGATTTTCGGACTGACGAACCTTTTTCATTTTCAGACGGGAGAACCTTATTTCATTTTCAGACTAGCAAACTTTGTTTTATTTTCGGACTGGCGAACCTTACTTCATTTTCGGATTGGCAAATCTTATTTCATTTTCGGACTATCAAACCTTTTTTCATTTTCGAACTGGCGAACCTTCGGACTAGCGGGCTGTAATCTGAGACGAAAATGCTGTAATCCAGGAAAAAGTCATCAACAAAACATCACTGAGTGTAGGCCTACAAAACTCATAAATGGAAACTCATAAAAATGATCTATGAAATAATTTTGATGAAAAGGGAAAACACTTTTTCTTTTGAGATTGAATAAAAATCTTTAAAAATAACAGGAGATGTCAATT
>JXSR01S028312.1:1720-18282 GCA_000969725.1 Ophiothrix spiculata | reverse complement strand
ATCAGCCCAGCCAGTTCAAACATTAAAACATCCTTGACTAGACCAGGCAAAGTTCTCAAAAAAAGCAAAAATTTGGAGAGCGAAAGTGATGGTGACCTTCGCTTTTTCTTGCCAGTGTTGCAAGATGAACGCGTATTGGCTTGCATGCCCGCGTAAGTCCTTGCGTGAAAGTGACGCGGCTATATTACGCAGAAAACCCGTAAATAGTCTTTTCAAAAGAACTATTTACGGGTTTTTCTCAAGATGGTTGAAACTATTTGAAATAATGTCATAGGGTTTCAACACGCTTGAATTTATTAATACAGTATATAATATACAAATATATACTGACTTGAAGATCTCTGGTTAAAACTATGGGCCTGAAGTGACTAAAATTGCCATTTTACTGAGGGGCGCAGCCCCGAAGTAAAATAGCATAATTTTAGTCACTGAAGGACCATAGTTTTAATCCAGAGATCTGAAAAAGTCAGTATATATTTGTTTTATATACTGCTTTAATAAATTTCATAATGTGATTTTTACTTATCGTATTTACTTATTTTAACGTATCGACTAGCGCTAAGAACGCTTGCGCACATCGGACTTTGATGACGTCAGCCGTAAATAGTCTTTTCAGACCCGTAAATAGTTTGTTAGAGCCGTTAATAGTCTTTTTCAAAAAGAACTATTTACGGCTTTTCTCAAGGTGGTTCAAACTATTTGAAATCATGTGATCGTGTTCAAACCAATCAAATGTCTTAAATTTATTTATGTAGTATATAATACAAAATATATCATGAGGTCAAATTTGGACTTTTCTATTTCACGAGGCGAAGCTGAGTAAACTGACATAAACTGTATTTACCAATATAGAAGAACTCTTAAGAATCAGCAGTATATTTCTCTTGTAAGTTATGTTTATTTATAGTTCAATTTTTCCATTCTTTAAGTTGAGTTTCGTGTACATTAAGCCCAATGTACAGTTATTACAAAAAATAAATAAATAAAAAAGCCTATGTTTGCTATGTAACCACCCGTTATTGCTTACCTCTAATGCATAATAGAAGCCTACATAAGGTTCTGTGCCAGTAGTCACATATCTAGATGCTGCTGGGGTGTAGACCTAATGCTTGCTGTGTAACCACCCGTCATTGCTTACCTCTAATGCATAATAGAAGCCTACATAAGGTCCTGTGCCAGTAGTCACATATCTAGATGCTGCTGGCGGTGTAGACCTAATGCTTGCTGTGTAACCACCCTTCATTGCTTACCTCTAATGCATAATAGAAGCCTACATAAGGTCCTGTGCCAGTAGTCACATATCTAGATGCTGCTGGAGGTGTAGACCTAATGCTTGCTGTGTAACCACCCGTCATACATTCATGGTTCAGTTGGTCAAAAGAACATGGAGTCACCACACCTAAAAATTGAGAAAAGGAACAAATAATAATTGGACTATTTTTAACTACATTTAAGAAGTGCTTTCAACTACAGGTACTTTTTAACCCAACAGACTTTAAAGCCCGTTTGTTTAACCCAAATAAGCTCAATCAGTCCAACCAAAGTCACAGCATGCAATAAAACACAGAGAGCCTAAGTGAAAGTCTTGATTATTTCAACAGGGCTAGTTGCAGTAACCAATGAATTATATTTCTCCAAGAAATTTTGGAAGTAAGGAGGTCATTTCAAACACATCTGGTATATCAACCAGGATTTGTACCTATGATCTCTAATTCAAACTCATAATTTGCAACGCCTCAATACTTTATGTATATTTTGTCTGACAAATAATATATTTATAACAAATCGTCACAAAAAGATAACTGGATATACGCTCAGAAATACTTGAATAATTCCAAGATTAAATTTCTTGCCTTATCATACCCAACCTGTAATGCAGCATGTTTTTTTACCAGACCAAATCCGGTTCAACTAGGTGATATTCATTTCATGCCATACCAGATCAAAAATAATTGCACTGGACAGGCCTGACTCGTTGAGCTCTATTCTATAATCAACCCAAAAATACCACCAATCCTTGACAGGACCAATATACCATGCCCTCAAGAAAATTCTGGCAAATCAGGGTACTTCACAGGACTAATACCACTTACCACAACTTACATGGTCCATAATAGCTTCTTGGCGTAACAATCCCCATTTCTTGTAGGCTAAAGGCGGAGGCTGGACTACATCAGTTCCACTTATAATATCACTTACCGCAACTAACATGGTCGGTGATAGCTTCTTGGCGTAACAGTCCCCATTTCTTGTAGGCTAAAGGCGGAGGCTGGACTACATCAGTTCCACTTGCGGCAGCTAAAATTAATCCAAAAATGTATACTTAAGTACACAAAATACATGACTTTGGGTTTACAAAGTCGTTCATCAAAATGTGTTAACTTATGGCATATAAACAGCAGATTTTATCAAGATTTAGTGCTCTTTTATTTGGTTCCTTCCAACATTACGGTAATATACTTATTTATATTAACTCCTGAAAAACCAACGCGAAACGCAGTTATTTGTATTTATTTATTTGTTTTAGTGCGAGACTGAACCCCTGAGTACTATTCTACATTTAAAGAAAAAAAAGGTCCACATGTATCCCCTCATATTTAATATTTTATTTTACATTATTACACTACGCCACTGGACGTCTTTGCATCAGAGTGGTGTTGCGAAAAATTTGTGAAATCACAAGTATAAATTTTACTATTTTTCAAAAAGTAAAAAAGGTGTGTGGTTTGTTTTTTTCGAGTAAGCACACAATAAAACTAACATGCTTTATTGTTGCTCTAAATTATGGCATTATATCCAAATCAGACCAGATCAGGAGTTACTTAAACAAAAACCTGTCGCCAACAATGAAAATAGACACTAAACCATAGCTGTAAAAGGGAATTATACCAGACAGCCTATACCAGCCTGTGTAATGGCACTGTCAGTCATGGAGCTCAATTTCAGGGTATTTAGGTACACTTGGTTCCCATCAAAATCAATTCCAGTGTCAGAAGTTGGGTTTGTTATGCAAAGAGACAAACCACACAACTAACACTTTAAAAAGAATAATAAGAATGGCAAGCCAGTATTTCCACAGGAGGACAAGATGTGACGCAACATCAGTTGATGTATCATCAGCAAATAGCTGAATTCTCCCATTTTGGTCCTATGCAGAATTAAGTATCTGGGGAATATTACCTCAAGCTAACTGATGCCTGCAAGCCCTCAGTGACTGAAACAAACTAAAACCATCCACTGTAACTAATGCAGTAGGGTAGAGTATTATAGTTAACTCCTCCTGGGTTCCCTACCCCTGGGTATCCAACAAGCCCTCAGTGACTGAAACAAACTGAAACCATCCACTGTAACCAATGCAGTAACCTACCTCTAGCTAACTGATGCCTGCAAGCCCTCAGTGACTGAAACAAACTAAAACCATCCACTGTTACCAATGCAGTAGGGTAGAGTATGGTGAGCTCCTCTTGGGTTTCCCCCACCCCCGGGTATCTTGGGACCTCATAGGTGCGACATTTCAGCTTGAGTACCGGGTCTTCGTGAAGCAGCTGGGATAACAATAAAGCACCATTCTGTGGAAACAAATGATAACATTAACAAATTTAAGATATTTGAATTAATTCCTATCTGTTGATGAAAATCCAGGATGTTGCAGATGGCATAACACTGTAGTTTAGTCCTGTTTATTTATTGAATTTGATAAAATAACAGTCTTGTTTCACTAGCAGCAAGAAGAGAGGGCAAGAGGGAAACTGCTCTTCTTTGAAAGAAGAATATAAAGTCAAATTGAAAGAAGAATATATATTTCAATTTCAGATTCAGTTAACAATACCCTACTAAAGCCAATTCACGACAAAAATGGGGCACCCTCTGACTAAATAGTACATTCACTCTTTTTTTTTTTTTCTGACAATTCCTCCCCCCCCCCCTCAAATTTTCATGTGATTGTAACTCAGATTAAAAATTACCACATTTTGTTAAGATGTCTTCCCAATCACAGCCTTTTACCTCTGGCTACAGCCCTGTAAATACATATATTTGTACAACACAGGGTCAAGAACAAAAGTTAGAATCAGCATAATAACATTGAACTCAATGTATGGCACATTCCTTCAGTTTCTGCTTTCCTTCACCCTGATTTGCTGAGAAACAGTGACAATTAACTACACTCTTGATTTATGATGAAGGAACTTTAATACACTTTATCACATCATCCGAGAATCCAATACATTGTAAAGTTTCTAAAGCATTTATTCATTTATAGAGTTTTGACCCACTTTTTGACTATCCCACAAAAGAGGTACATTTTTAAAATGTACCAAAGGTTTAGTTTCGCACTCAAAACTGTGTCTTGGTCCTATATGCAATTTTACTGACAATACCTACGTACCTCAGTATACATGCGAATATATCCGGAAGTAAATCCGATCACGACACAGGTCCAATCAGGCGCCCCTTGTGAACTTCGTTTCTGAGAGGCTAGCAGTACACACATTACACTAGTCACATACCTCAGTATACATGCGAATATATCCCGAAGTGAATCCGATCACGACACAGGTCCAATCCGGCGCCCCTTGGGAGCTACGCTTCTGAGAGGCTAGAGGTACACACATTACACTTGTCACACACTCTCTGGGGAAAAAACATGTCGTTGATATAGCTTTTTTTAATGAAATGCTAACGAGAACAGTAGCCAATGAGAAGAGACAATAGCAATATATACAAAGCTAGATCTGAGAACATTTAGGTATTCAAACACGCATTAGATGCAGAGTTGTTGATTCACGATGAACAACTCTGTGGTGTGTTTGAATATACCTTTCAACTACAAAAGTCTTCTTGAAAACATATGAATTTAATACTAAGGCCCGTATTCCAGAAAGGTGTTTAGCTAAACCACTGTTTAACTGAACATCAGCTGTCCGGGAATAATACGCATCATTGCAGCTTTCAAGTAGAACAGTTCAATGAGCCGTGCTGTTGAGGAGAATTAAAACTGTGGTTTAGCTTAACTCCTTTCTGGAATAAGGGCCTAAATGTTCTCAATTTGACAGAGATGACTACTCATCTTCATAAAAATATTTAGCATAATCTCAAGCAAAGTGCTAGTTTCTGAATGTTTGCTGTTTTGATGTTTTCAATTTTACCCTAGCACTTGGCTTTTGCACGTACTATAATAAGTCCCTGTCGCGCGATGAGCAGTGCGCCAACTTATGTGTACTGCATAAAAGCACGCTAGGTGCTGACGACAAGTCTGGGTCATTGGTTATTAGTTGCATGGGGCCAGGCATAAAGCATATGGTCCTGTGCTAACAAGGCTTTCAGGTCAATCTACAATCAAGTGCTTGAGAGATGTATACTATATACCCCACATCAAGGCAAAATAAAATACGGTACTATTCAAGAGTTCCTGGATAGAGCCACCTGCATATCCGGGTGATATATCTCTTACTCAGACTCACTTTCCAGGATGTAACATGCATCAGTTATGGTCATTGTTCATAGCAGTAATAATCGCAGTATTGTACTACAGTTGTGACGAAACAAACCAAACTTTCCACTTTCCATGCGTTGCGTTCGATCAGGTAAATTGTGATTTTCTAGAGCGAATACTTGTTATATTCAAAATATAAAAAGTATTCAGTATATCAGAAAGGTAATGGAATACATTGTTTTACTGGCAAGTCTCAAATGATGCGCCAAGATGACAAATTTTTCGAGATTTGTTACTGAAAACTGTTGAAAGATGAAGTCCGCTATTTTGTCGGCCATTTTGTGGGTCAAGTGACGTCAGCGTAGGTCGGTTAGAAGACATTTCCTCAACTCACCCTTCCTCCTGGTTCAGCTCCCCTTTGTACACAATGTGGTAATGATAATCTATACCGTCATTTTGAGGATCATATTTCTCTGAAAAAAAGATTTAAAATGTTTAAGTTATTTTTCTATCACAAATTCACATACCGTATAGTTTATATTTCTGCAGTTGCATAATTGCTTCGGCACTCTCAAAAATATGTTCAAGCGGGGTTTCTAATGTTGTTGATGCTGTTGTTGCTTTGTTGCTGTTGAATTGTTGTTGTTGTCATCGTTGTAGTTGTTGTTGCATTGTTATAGTTGTTGTTGTTTTCATCGTTGTCAGTAGAGGCAGCGGTGGTTGTTGTTCTTGTTGTTGAATTACTTAATTTAATCTGATTGATTTTGGTTCAAACACTTCTCCAATGGTGTGATTCATCGAGAAATCCAAGAATCCATTCCAGCAAATGATATTCTCCTCATAAGAATTGCAAGAGGTTGGTGCTCTTTTTATTTTGCAAGCGTGTTAAATTCTACCAATCTTTTCCAAATTTCAGAGAATCATTTCTTTTGCAAGAAGCCATGTATACTGGCCTATAAACAATTTAAAAAGTAGCTTTGATCACTAATGACCAATAAATTAAAAATACATACCGCATATTATTTGAGCTTTCATAATAATTTTACATTATACAGGCTAGTGTAGCTTCTAATTCAGTGTTTAGCCTATCTTAACAGTTCATTTGGTAAAAATAGCATGGTATTTGGGTTCATTTACAACAATTAATATTCACAAAATGTTATATATTTGCATTAAAAAAACATATATCTTGAATAAATAAAGCTCAAACAAAGAAAACATTTATAAAACTATTTCATTTTGGGGGGTCCATTATCAAGAAAAAGAAAAAAAAAGATCCGACCGACCGACCATCAATTTCACCATGAAAGGGCAAGTCAACAAATGTTATTAGGCCTAATGGGGAAATTTCCTTTTGAAGATCACATTTGGACAATTCCAACCAGTATCAGTAATAGCTTCTCTGGTAGAGTACTTACGTTGTAAAAAGACAGCCTTTTCTTCGAATGCAATGACCATCAGGTCACTGGTTGGTGATAGCGCCACAGAACATTCCTGCAGCCAGTTGTTTAAAATCTCTTCATTTTTGGATTCAGTTTTAGTATCAGTCTGTCATAAGAAAAAAATCATGGTAGACACCTTTAAGAATGAAATTTATTCTACAAATGCTTATTGGAGAAGACCCAGGAGTAAAAATACAGCACTTAAAATGTTCTCTTTTTTTTCTATTGCACAAGACAAAGCCAAGTGAAATGAATCATTAATAAGCGACTGATATTTTTCATTACATTGCACAAGTATAGTAGGTCAATACTAGTCACACTTGCAACCCTCGCCTATATAGTTCACTAATAATAAATCCACTGAGTCTACAGTAATCTATAAAGCCACTGACATTCAACCGTTCGGCCCTGGCGGGCCTCTCTTGTCAGTAAACCAAATCAGTTGAGCCCGATTGTAGTGCTAGGTCAATACGTAACTTTATAATGTCAACTATAGATTCCTCCCAAGTAGTGCAATACAAAAAAATCAATTAAAAATCATCTATAGCATTAATAAATATATGCCAACTTGAGGATCTCTGGTTAAAACTGGACTTCAAATGACTAAAATTGCTAATTTATTGAGGGGTGATGAAAGACTTGTTATACAAATATATATGTGGAGCCTTTCTTTCTAATTTGTGCCATTTTTTTTTTAAATAAATGAAGCAGTGTGTCAATTTCAGATAATTTTCTAACCACTGACAGTACTTGTAATTATACATAGCAGAGTAAACTTAAATGGATATTTTTGAAAGACGACAAAGCTCATGACTTAAAAATGAATGATCAGAAATGAGTTAATTTCCAGCATGCATTTATTTCATTACATTCTTAGTCACTTGCTAATGAGAAACTAACTATTTTTTGTAATGGACACCATCTACGCTGGACAGGTGTCCATCACTTAAAATAATGTAGGCCCATCCACTATAAGATGATGGATGACAGGCAAAAACCATAAAACCCTATCATTCTACCTACCTACATGGGACCAAATGCCCACGCTTCCACATCGGGCATTAGATTTAAATTTCCCCCAATCAAACTATTAGGCTAACATGTGTGGAATGGGAGCCGAATATTCTTAAAATCTTGTGATCCAAGATCATAATTATTCAATTAGGCCTATACCTCTTGTAACATTAATTCTAATTTCTAACCTTCAAATCAAAGTAATTTCCAGGGAAAACATGCTGTGCCTACTTTCTAAACAATGTTTCTTTTGCTTTTTATCAGAATTAACATTCATACATGTAATTGACATTATAAAATTAGTCTCACTTCTAAAACATCGCTCATGTTCTCATTACCGCAAATACTCACAAACGGAACCAAGATTTGTCTTGTGTAAGAGACGCATATAAAGGTCATAACTAGTTGCTCGATCAAATAGTCGCCTACAAATGAACTTCAATGTAGTCCTAAACAAGATGAATAAATAATTACCATGACACTATTTTTTTAGGATAAATTTACCTGAAATATCTAGCAGTGGTATTTGGTACCACTGCCAGAAGCAAGCTCTGCAATCAAACCTGTCGCATAAGTGCACATAC
This sequence comes from Ophiothrix spiculata, assembly GCA_000969725.1. Classification (NCBI taxonomy): domain Eukaryota; kingdom Metazoa; phylum Echinodermata; class Ophiuroidea; order Amphilepidida; family Ophiotrichidae; genus Ophiothrix; species Ophiothrix spiculata. The sequence goes on along the minus strand of JXSR01S028312.1, from coordinate 9,808 downwards.
CCAATATCCCAAAAAATGATCATATTTATCAGATACAAACTGCAACACTCCAAAAACATGACAAAGGATATTTATAATAAATTTACTTATTATAATATAAACACTTCCCGAAGTTGTTAGTCACACAAAAATGATGTTTGAAGATATGTTTACAAATTGTAACCATGTAAACAAACAACACATACCGTTTGATTTCTCTGATCAGACAAGCTATTTTCATAAATTTAATTCAAAAAGGGTCCTTTCATGAATATGGAATAAAACATTTCTGTTTGTTCAAGTACCATTTGTATTTTTCAATTTATGCACAAATGGCCTTTATGTGATATGGTGTATGTACTACACAGTTTGCTTGTTTTTTGGCTTGTGTTTCTCGAGCAAGGATAAATGTACATGTGTGCATTCACTTCTGGCTGCATATGAAGACTTGAAGTTCCTATATGGAAAAGATAACTCATTGTTTGGAGTACCTACCTTGGCATTATTGTCCTCATCATCCTGGTCCCAGGCTGCATCCCAGTCAGCGTCTTCCCAGCCATCTGTAAGCAAAAAATCAAAGGAATCACACTCAATTCAAGTTATTTTAGAAAGATAATGGCAGGGCCAGAGAGTTGGAAGTGCATGCTGGGATCGATCAAAATGTTATTTGGTGTCATAAGATGCGTTTATGTATGTACGTGTTGAAGGCAAATGCCAGTTATTTTCAGAATAAGGAGCTATATAAGGGCCTGTACATTACAGGGGAATCCTTATACCTTACAACAGATGTGCTGCTCTAGAAGGCTATTTCTTCCCCAAATCCCTGAACATTGACAAAAGATTCAGTTGAAACCATCGAAAATGTAAGTGCTCCGTTTAATGTTAACAAAAAAGGAGCATAATACATTAATATTTTAGCTTCTCACATCTTATCATGCCATGTTTGACAGCACTGTTGTAGACCCTCACTCATCGGAAGCAAATTTCTGCTGAGTGTTTAAAAGATTAAGTGGGGGTCTACAATGGCCCTTTCGAAACAGTACTGCAAAAGACGGCATAATAAGATAAGTCCAAAAAAATAAATGTAAACATTGATACGTGTACATTTTTTCTGGAAAGGATACCCTTAAAGATGTTTATGGACTAAGAAGAAGGAGCACATTATATAGGTGCTCCGCTTCGACGAACGGGGTTTTCTTCTTTGAATAGGTGTTTGTCGTTTATGTATTTGTGTATGTTGTGTGTGTAGTTGGTGTAAATGTTGTGGGGGGTGTGTGTGTTGTGTAAGTGTGACATGGTAAGTAATGGAGTTTAAATAATAAAATATTTAATTTTGTTTCAACAGAGTTGAATAGAAATGAATTTGAAATTTTTATGAACATGCCTAAATTTCTTGATTTGTGATAACGAATGGTCGGAATCAAGTGAAATTTTCAGAATACATTTATGTCCTGCTCTACATTTTACTTAGCTAGGAAACAGGTGATGCATTCGTCACATCAGAATAAAGAATTGCAGCTTTACAATCGATGTGATACGTGATGTGACGGTATTAAAATAAAAATTTCAACGTTAGTCCTGGCACCATGACTTGACTTAGTGTCAAGTCATGGAAAATACTATGTAGTAAAACTGCCATTTAAGCATGTGTATACAGAGCATCTTGAGGCTAAGTCCACACTGCAAATTCAGCCAAAATATTGAAGGTGCTTGCAACTTTGTTTATGATTTATCTCCAGATTTTGGGTAATAAATTTCATCTTTGGATTTAAATTAGTTTTGTAATGATTCTACAGTATTTAAAGATGTTGTCTGTGTTGAGAGAAATTTATTTGGGTTTTTAATTTCTGAATTATTTCATGTCAAAACTTAGAAAGCTTAAACGGCAATGTAACTCCACATATTCCTTGTAACTCTGTCTCTGGACACTTGGTCCTGAGTTACAATTATTGGAACTACATCAACGTAGCCAAAAAATAGGTTATAAATTTATATAAAGTGGCCATTTTTGTCTAATATATATAGTGCGAGTTAATTAATTCTGATTCTGTAATTAGAATACACAACGTTCATTGTAACGTTCATGTATTTAGGTTTGATGACTGAACATTTGCTGAAGCTAGATGGGTTGGGCTTGTCAAAGCTGTTGAATTCTGCAGCCACCGACGCTTCGCTAAACTCTACTCACCTGTATCAACCTTCTCTTCCTCTTTGAGGTCAGGAAAAAGAAACCGCTTGATACCCGAAATGTCCTGAAAACATCCTAAATTACTTAAAACGCAAGACATAGCAGCTGATTTATTTTATACACCAAATAAAATCATGACGATGATTCAATTTTCAGTCTGACAGTCCACCATTTTGTTTTGATTACGTTTAAAGTGTTTCTAGAACAAAGTGTCACTATTTTATACGGAATATTTCCCTGTTTTTTCTCGAAGACATTTCATTGTAATATTTTAAGGACTAGCCTATAGATTCCACTTATGGAAATGCTCTAAATAAAGTAGTATAATCCCCAAAAAAGTACAAAAATATACGCAGAAATGTCTCAAATTGAGAGAGAATAATTTGCAATATCATTCTGTGATGGTGGTGTGACTATCTGGTATTCTTTATCCTAAATTTGTACCTCAGATGGATTCAGATAAAAGATCAATTTATTTGATATTAAAAGAGAAACAATTTCATCAAAAAATAAAAGGTTCTTTACTCATCACAGATGTAGAAACAAGATCTTTTTAAAAGTTGAAACCAGAAACCCTGTTTTCACACCATAAAGTAAAGAATTGCACTGTTTTCTCCAATATTCTTCCAAATCATGGAAAACAAATGGTAGGTTATCATACATCTATAAACATTGATCCATGTAACAATTATGTAATTAAGGAAAAAGTAAGCCAACTTAATGTGGGGAGGATAACAACATAAGCCTAATTAAAGGGACTAGCCTAGATTCCACTTAGAATTTAAAACTTATGGAAATGCTTTAAATAAAGCTTAAAAGTGTAGTAAAATCCAAAAAAGTACAAAAATGTACACAGAAATTGCTCAAATTGACAGCGAATTGATTTGCAACATATCTAGAATTAGAATCTAATGCCTAGAAAAAATAATAATGAAAAGAAAAAAACTACATAACTTTGAAGGCCTAAATGCACAAACAAAATATAACAAACTCACCAATCAGCATGATTTAATAAAAAGAAACGGAAAGTATACTTTCCTTCGATCTTCGGGTTCACAGGAACAAGAAAAATTTACAAATGATAAAACTACAACAACATTATCAAAATGTATTTCCACAGATAGTAAAATACAGAACTTAAATTTCGAGCTACAGAAAGACATTCGTCATTGATAAGATGAATGACGACATAAATGATGAGATAATTTCAACATTATGAGAAACTAGTAAATGACAACATAAATGACGCCATAAAAAGAAACGGCAAGTATATACTTTCCTTCTTCGGGTTCACAGGAACATATAAACAAGGAAAATTTATGAAAAAAGAGATGATGAGATAAGTTTGAGATGATAAGATAATTTCGAGATGATGAGATAAATGACGACATAAATGATAACATAATTTCAAGATGATGAGATAAATGAAAACATAAATGACGGCATAATTTCAAGATGATGAGATAACTTACCTGCTATCAGTGGTAGATATGAGGCATTGATGAATTACTTGCTATCAGTTGTAGATATGGGGCATTAATGACCTGCTATATATGGGGCATTGATGAACTACCTGCTAGCAGTGGTAGATATAGGGCATTGATGAACTACCGGGTAGATATGGGACATTGATGAAGTACCCGCTATCGGTGGTAGATATGGGGCATTCATGAACTACCAGCTATCAGTGGAAGATACGGGGCATTGATGAACTACCTGCTATCAGTGGTAGATATGGGGCATTGATGAACTACCAGCTATCCGTGGTAGATATGGGGCATTAATTAACTATAGCAGACTGTGGTATATGGGATATTGATGAACTACCTGCTAGCAGTGGTAGATATGGGGCATTGGTGAACTATACCTGCTATCAGATGTAGATATGAGGCATTTATGAACTACTAGCTATCAGTGGTAGATATGGGGCATTGATGAACTACCTCGCCTATCAGTGGTAGATATGAGGCATTGATGAACTATCTGCTATCAGTGGCTGAGATATGGGGCATTGATGAACTACCTGCTGTCAGTGCATATATATGAAGCATCGATGAACTACCTGCTATCAATGGTAGATATGGCACATTGATGAAGTACACGCTATCAGTGGTAGATATGAGGCATTGATGAATTAGTACGGTATACCTGCTATCATACAGTTGTAGATATGGGGCATTGATTAACTACTTGCAGTCAGTGGTAGACATTGGGCATTGATGAACTACCTGCTATCAGAGGTAGATATGGGGCATTGATGAAGTACCTGCTATCAGTGGTAGATATGGGGCAATGATGAATACCTGCTATCAGTGGTAGATATGAGCAATTACCAATTACTATACGCTACAGAAAATTAAGCATTGATGAAGTACATACGTATGCAGAAAGTACCTGGGTCCTGCTGTCACCCCCTGCTTTTTACCCCTTCCCACCCGCGTTGGTGCCAGGGGGGGTCTTTTAAAAAACGTCCTTCCGATATGAATTTTACGTTGAAAGTCTGGTCAATGATAAAGCATGTAAAAAGAACCAAAATATAGAAAAACATTCAAAATGGGATGAAACGTTTCAAAATGGCGGGCGAAAACCCATTTTTATACTGCATCAAGAATACCCCAATATATATTTCAATCAAAAACCTTGTTCCCTAACAAATTTTCGCATAAAAATGTGCTCAAATTTGCACATTGCATGTACAATTACATTGCCAAAATAAAATTGGAAAAAAGTTATTCGGTTTTGATTTTATGGGCAAAACAAATTTGAACAGTGCAAGTTGTTTATGCTAATTAGCACGAAAATAACTGAAGCGCGAAAACCTGTTGTAGGGCCCTTAGAGACTTTTAGTGTTAAACGCCATCCATATATCAATCACATATTTGAGTATCTTATAAAGCTCCCCAAACCTCAACGACTTATCAGGTTGACGGAGCATAATATAACATAACATAATTTATTTATTTCCATATTATTCATGTGAATACAATGTGTACACACAATTGCATATTCACTATAGTATAAACATTATGGAGGAGAACAAGATAAAGCAGCTTAAAGCCGAAAGCCTGTCAAGTCCTTTTCTTCAGTTCAGAAATATAGAATATGAATGAATGATAAAGAATTAAGCTACCCTTCCTCCCAGACCACAATTCGATAGCCAAAGAGTAGAATTGGAAGAAGGCTCGATAAAAAAATATAAATACAGTTAAAAAGTTAATCTAAAAAGCCTCATGCAAGTAGATCCAACTCTATCAAAACATAATTTATCATGAAAACCAAAAAATAATCGTGTTTGCTCAAAATAAAAGCGGATATGAAACAATTTCACGAAAGTAGTATACCCCGGGCTTTTCAGGTTCGTTTGTGAGGGGGAGTGAGGGGGAGGCTGAGGAGGAGGGACAGAAGTGGGCGTGGCCTCTGTCTTCCGAATTTGAATTTCCCTCTTCTCTGATTGGTCAACGAGCGCGCGGTAGAATTTTTATAAACGGGCTTCTGATTGGTCCATGATGAGCATGCGCAGTAGGTTTAGTAGTTACACGCATTCTGATCGGATGATGAATAATAGGAGAATTTGCATTTCCGAATTTAAAAAAATGTCCCCTGATTGGTCAGTGATCACGTGTGTTTGAAATACTAACTTTTGATGATTGATTGGTTCATACGGGCATCTGACTTTTTTTTTGGGTGGAGCAAAGGGTTGCTCCACCAAAAAAATTTTTTTTCAAAATTATAAGTCCATAATTTATCTTTTCATAACCCTATTTGGTGGAGCCAATGTTTGCTCCACCCAAAATTTCAATTTTTTCAAAAATTTTCTAAGTTCATGATTTACATCCACATTAGCCTTGCTTCACCGAAAATTTCAATTTTTTTCAAAAATTTTCTAAGTTCATGATTTACATCCACATAACCCTATTTAGTGGAGTAAATGTTTGCTCCACCGAAAATTTCAATTTTTTGCAAAATTTTCTAAGTCCATGATTTACATCCACATAACCCTATTTGGTGGAGTAAATGTTTGCTCCACCGAAAATTTCAATTTTTTGCAAAATTTTCTAAGTCCACATCCACATAACCCTATTTGGTGGAGTAAATGTTTGCTCCACCGAAAATTTCAATTTTTTGCAAAATTTTCTAAGTCCATGATTTACATCCACATAAGCCTTGCTCCACCGAAAATTTTATTTTTTTTCAAAATTTTTCTAAGTTCATGATTTACATCCACATAAGCCTTGCTCCACCGAAAATTTCAATTTTTTCAAAATTTTTCTAAGTTCATGATTTACATCCACATTAGCCTTGCTCCACCGAAAATTTCAATTTTTTCAAAATTTTTCTAAGTTCATGATTTACATCCACATTAGCCTTGCTCCACCGAAAATTTCATAGGAAAGTGCTGGCCAAGAACAAGCAAGCATTTGATGACATTTTCCTGTATGAAAGTGAGGATGAGGATGATGATGGCACCGAGGAAGAAGAAGAAATGGAAGGAGACGATGCTTGAATCATTAAAGACTTTAAACGATTTATAGGACACTTAAAAGATAATTCAGAACTCTATAATCACAAAGAATAAATTCATTATAGCTTAAAATACGGAAGAGAAATAAGTTGAATAAAACATAATAGATAAATTCAGAAAAATGTCTCATGTGTCTTTTTTTGTGTTGTATAGTGTAAATAAAATCAAGATTATTGACTTCATCAACTGAACCACCGAGCGATAATTGTAAACAATTTGAACCTGAATGAGGAATTGAACTAATCGCTCATCAAGCTCAGTAGCTCGATTCGTGAATTCAAAAGTTTTGTCTGTCCATTATTATTTCAGTAGTCCGAATTTAACCAATTGAACCAATGAGCCATGATAAAGAGCCAATTGAACCACTGAGCTGGATGAGCCCTTGGCTCATTTGTAATTCCTAGTCATTTAAACACACATTATTGACTTGCGTGTATTGAGTGTATGAATAGCGTTGTGAGCAATGCTAAACCATTTGGAAATTAATGGTCTGGAAAATACAATAGCTGTTAATTGCTAACAGAATACTAGTGCCTTTAAAATTAGCCCATCATTAAGAAATATTAGTTATAACTGATTTGTTGTTTTATATATCCAGACAAAATGTTACAGAAGTTGTTTATAACCATAGTTTACATAGATTTATGATGAAATTTTGGTGCTTGATCTTGAATTTTCTGTTAAATTAGCAAAAATGTCAAAATGGTTTCCAAGTCAAAACACAATTAAGCAGTAATTAAAACGTTGTAACTTCAAAAGTATGAAGTATTTCAAAAATCTGTCTAACATTTTTTGAACATGTTTTTCTGTATCCCTTAACACCAAAATTAGAAAATTTGATAAAACTCTGAACAAAATATAGGCAATTCAAAAAATGGTGATTTTTGCACATTTTTGGGTAAAAAAGGAGAAGTACGCAAATTAATAAAAATCTGTCTAACAGAAATTTTCACCATGAAGTAACAAAATGTCTGAATGAACAATTTCCAAATTAATGTCAAGATTCTCAAAAATATAGGCATTTATAGATTTTTCTGGTTTTTGTTTAAAATATGCTAATTATATGCAAATGATGATATCCGAAATTAATTTTTTAACATAATTTACATCTCCTAAGTGTAATGTTGAAAATATTATGCAAGAAAAAGAGTTTCATTGAAATACAAATGAGAAATTAATATTTTAGCATTGACCAGTAGGTTAGGAAAAATAAGGCCTGTTCCACTGTAGTACCCTTACAGTGCAAAACGCATCGCATCCGCATCGCAAACGGATAAAAGGAATCCTAGCTCGTTTTGGTATGCATGATTTGGCAGGTCAATCGCCAGACTACCCGATTGAAAAACTGTTGGCCATCTTAAAAGATGATGTTTATGCATCACTGTTTTACTGTAAATGA
>JXSR01S028311.1:1193-14883 GCA_000969725.1 Ophiothrix spiculata | reverse complement strand
CGGACGGACGGACGGACAACCAGAAAACATAATGCCTCTCGCGGAGGCATAAAAATGACAGATCATCACAAATATTGTAATTCTGATTGTTTGATGATAATAGCTTGTGTCAATTTTATAATAAGAAAATGTGTCTGAGGGCTACTCATAGAAAACTAAACCATATTTGTTGTTGAAATCTAAATTTTCCTCTAATTTGATCATTATCTATTTAAAAAAAAAAAACTCGTAAATATCCCATTTATTTAATTTAAAGAGACAAACTCCTTACTTGCTCAATATGACCATTACACATTATATGTAATCACTTCATTCATTATACACTTTGACATCAAAAGATGTTTATTATTTTTCTAAGCAAACGAGTTCATTTTTTGTTGTCATAGGTGAGACTGAGTAGATTTATGACATATCAGCAAAAACCTCAATACTCAACAGATCTACACATCTAGAATTGCCAACAACATCCCATTGACTCTTTAAGGAGCATGGTCTGATTTTTCAAAATGGATTATGAGAAAAATATAACTAATATTTTGGTACCAAAATTAGAAAAAGTTTTGAAAAAATGAAGCACTCGTACCATGCTTTTAAGGGGGAAGGGTTGGTTTATGAAAGCTTCAAACTTTTAAAAGTAGCATCATACATAAAAATTGCATAACTAGCATGTCTTACAAATTTGAACATCCTGTCTGATGAATTTGTACAATGTCTTATGATCAAATAAATGATAGACACATATTATCATCATCAACATTACATAACTTCATGTTACACATCGAAACATGTGTTGAACCTGTCTCCACTACAAATGCCCTGTTCATTGCGCACTGATTCTTGCATATATGTGATGACTCAACCCGAAAAGGGGGACTTTACACTTTACAAGAAAATGGCGAAAATAGGCAGCAAAAAATAAAGAAAATAATAAAAATTTCCAACAGATTTTCTGTTGTAAAATTTGATTGCCTTGATCAATTTCAACAAGTAAGGTGTTATTTTAAAGCTTTCAAAAATGCTTTAACAGACAAAATGATAAAATCAAAATGGATATCATGTGCAAAGTCACCCCTTTTGGGGTGAGCCATCACATACCACACAGACAAAAAGAAGATATTGGGATCTTCCCATCATGCCTTGCTTCCAATGCGATTTTTGTATGGGTTGTAATAAGAGGTATTAGGCCTAGTATAGAAACAAATCTGAAATGTAAAAGGGGGGATGTGGTCTGCTAATCATGCTATGTTTCAATAATATTTTTTCATTTCAAGCCACACAAAAAATCCCATTTGAAGCTAAGCATGTCGTATATCATATAAGCCTATATATTATATATGTACGGTGGTGGTTAGCGCTACAGCTGCTCCCACCTGCCTTTGTAATGTTCCCAACTTTTTCTTGTCTTTTTTGTATTTGCAGTTTTTCATGTATATTTGTATGTTCAATTCGGCTTTTTAGCCACAATTCATTGCAAATAAAATATATCTGAATCTGAAGTTGAGCATGATGGGAAGGTCCTAATATTTTTTATGTCTGAAAAGAATGAACACATAATATCAAACTCCATCTTTGTATCATCATGGCATACTTCTTTACACCTCATCAGTCCATCAACTGTAACAATATTTGTAGGGTAAAATGTCACATGCCACAAGTTTAATGTTCATAGAGGTATCTTGTGTATCAACATTTCCATCACATAATCCATGCTAAATCATCTAAATCCAAACCAAACCATCGCATCTTAGGGCATCACATTGGTCATCACAATCCACTGGGGAAAAGCCCAAAGGCCCGACAATGGGTCTTGGGCTGGGCAAAAGTGTCATCACATTGATCCAAAAGCAATTACCCGAATCATTAAGCACTTTTCGTTGATCCAACACTGATGGCATCAACCAGGTTATCTTGAGGACCTAGTTTTAAGATGATACAATGTTGCATCTTGTTTGCGGGAATTAACATTAAATAACAAAAACATTATTGTTGTGATGCCCCAAGTGAAATTTTTGAAGAAGTTGGGTTGTTTGGGCGAAAAATATTCTCTTATTATTTTTGTACAAAATTTGGCTGCATTTTCCACCATTAAAAAACACTTAATCTGAACAAAATTGGGTGTTTTCCAGACCTTTTCCATTTGACTATGGTTGGTCACTGAGGGCAACATAAGACTTTTTTTGGTAGGGGCTGATTAGTTCGGTCCAAAATTCAAGCTCCAAAATAAGCATTACCTGTTATCATACACTTAGGCCAACATACAAGTCATTTGAAGGGGTAGGAGGGAGATGGGAAACGGATTTGACAAACAGGTTTAATTATCAGAAAGTAAGTGAATGACACTGATATATTCTACAGAATTGGAAAAAAAATCATGATGTCAAACTTGGCCAAATAATTTTAGTTAAATAAAGTTGCATAATTATTTATAAACTTGTTGCAGTGAAACAAATACTGTATTGAATTCTGTTTCCTGGACTTTAAAATAACACCTGTACATATTTTCTGACTATCCAGTTAAGCCAAGAACTTTACCCACAAAGATTGTAATGTTTTTTCTGGGACACACTGTAACCATTTTTAAGTGTATGATCCACTGTCATAAGATCAAGAAGCATGAATGTGGTCAAGATGTGTCAACAGGAACACCAAAGGTCTTAACATCTATGGGTGTGCGCTCCTTTCATCACTTCATTCAAATTCAATTACCCAAAACATTTGAGCATTTTCAAAATCTCTCACAAGGAAACAAAATATGGTCAACATTAATATGACCCAGTTTCAAATTCATCTCAAACTGATACAATGTTGAGTCTTGGGCAAGCAATGCTTTCATCACTTGATCCACATTTAATTACCCAAATCCAATGTGTTCCACTTCTCAAGGCCATCAGAGGAACATCAATTTAGTTAATGTCCGTCACTCAGAACAGCAGACAACTTGTGTTCAGATGTTGATTTCTTGGGTGTATCTTTGTGTCATCACTTGATCACATTCAATTACCCTGATCCAATTAATACCAGCCACTCATAACAGGGAGTGGTGGATGATCAGATGTTTGGTCTTTAGGAGTGCCTTAGAGATGGCGCTTTCTCCAAATAGGCCTACCAAATCCAAAGTGGACTGCCTAGACAAAATGAAAGTCATCAGAGAAGCATCAATTTAGTTGATTTGTATCACTCAGAACTGTCCAGAGACACCTCATGCTCGTACACTGAATCTTTTTGGAAGCTGTATGTGCCTGTGCATCATCAATGTACCGAAATGTAATTACCCAAATCCAAAGTGTAACATCCCTAATAAAGACTATCAGAGGAACATCATATCAGTTGATATGTGCCAATCATTTAACAACCATAGATTTATGTTAAAATGTAGTGTCCTTGATCCAAATTATTTAAAATAACCAATTTCTATAGCAAATTACTATAACCTAAATTCACATTGCACCACCTCGAAAACCAAAACATCATCAGATTAAACCCACAGACCATCAGAGTTTGTTTTAAGGCCAGATTCCTTTTATCCGTTTGTGGTGCGGCTGCGATGCGTTTTGCACTGTAAGGGTACTGGTAATTGTATAATTTAAAGCATATGATTGAATAGGATCAGGTTTAAGCTGAGATTCAATTTTGACCGTCCGTTTTTAATGTTTGAATCGATATAATGGTTTTTAGCGAGAGTGATTCCTTTTATCCGGTCTGTTTGCGGTGCGGCTATGCGGAAACTCATGCGTTTACCTGAATCGGTCCCTGGAGCGTTTTGGTCATGCGGATACTTTTCAATTAGAGAAGATGTTGAAATGAGGCTGCATTAAAAACGGACGGACAAAATTGAATCTCAGCTTCCAACCTGATACCATTCATCTCCATTCAATCGTATGTTTTAAATTATACCACTACCAGTATTCTGGAAGTGCAAAATGCACCGCAACTGCGCAACTGCGCCGCAAACGGATAAATGGAATATGGCCTTAAAACAAACCCAAAGGCAATGAGGAAAACATTGATTTTTATGATATGCATCACTCAGAACTGCACAGAGATCTTGTGTCCATATGTTTGAGTCTTTGAGAGAGCCTGTCTCATCACTAGATCCAAATGCAATTACCCCAAACCAAATTGAACCATCCCTATAGACCATCAGAGAAACATTAATTGGTCCTAAGAATTTAGAGACTGTATGTTCAGACGTTCAGTCCTATGGATATAAGGCTATTGAACAGCCCAAAGTATTGATATTAATACTTTGGGTGTGTCATAACATCATCACTTGATCAAAATTCAATTACCCAAATCATAGAGCATATTGACAGGTATCTTTCATGGAGACATCAAATACGTTCAACATGACTTAGTTTCAAGTCATTTCTGGATGACATCACAGCTCTGATAGATTCAATGTTGAGTCTAGTGTTTGGCATGTTGTCATCTCTTAACCCAATTTCAAAAGTAATCACTCCTAAGGGCCACTAAAAATAAAAAATAAAATTAATCATTAATACCATAGCATCAAAACCCAATGGCCCTTAAAATGTCAAGATTTTGGTTGGGTGTATCCTGAACTCATCATTTTCTTCCAACTGAAATCCAATTTCCTAAATAGACTCCAAACTGTGAAGCCATTACCTTATATCTTCTGAAACCAATGCCTATGTGGTCAACATTTGCGCAACAGAATGCCTAAGGATGAATTCAATGTTTTTAAAATAGATACAATGTTTGGCCCTTGGCGCCTCAACCTGTCATCAATGGATACATGCTAAATTACCTAAATCCAAACCAAACCAGCAGTGAACTTCAAGAGCTACAGGCAATCATAAGGACACGATTTGTCCAAACAGGGCAACTCTGTTCTTTTTGAGCCGAACTGCATAAATATTACATTCCTTATAGAAATCTTGTATTGAGATATCATAAAGTTCCCTAAGCTTTAATATGTGTAAATCAAATCTCACAAGTTGATAATTAGATGATCTGGATAAAAAGAACCTACAACAATTATTAGACCGTAATCAATTAATTTCAAACATGTTTCTTATGCTGTTTTAAGTAACACAAAGCAAAAAAAAAAAAAAACATTCAATTGACAACTTTCCTTAATACAATATCACTTTATAAGTACATTCATACTTGCAGGTTGAAAACATAAATTTCAAGATTATAATTCTTCTGCTCTCATTGGAATAATATTTTCCCAGATAATTTCAAGACCAAACTCAGTCCCTTCATCAGTGTGGATGCTGTAAGGCGGGGATCTGTCCTGATTGGGATTGCCTCTCTAACTTTCTGACCTCGGTCCTGTTTATATCCTTTCCAAGGATTCTGATGCCTTCCCAGTCAATCTGATTGCCTGGTTCAGCATGGGCCAACACTTGGGAGATAGCACTGAGTGTGGTAGACTTATGCTCCCTTATAAGCATTCCTGTCAACATTTCCAAATTCTGATGCGGGAGACTAAAATTTACGATTAATGTTTACGTGCAACTGACATGTGAGACTCAAAAGGTACACCAAAAAAATATTTACATAACTTTTGAAAACTGACAAGCAAAAAAAAAAGAAAGGTCTTACAAGCGCACAGTCAACTCATATTCATCTCATTTTTAATTTCTCTACAAAATGAAGCATGTACACGGTCTGTAATACACTCTAGCATAGTACCGCGGTAATTTTTTTCTCAAAGCTGAATATAAAGGGAGATTTATTTTTCAAAGCGGGAGAAATGGCTACCTGATCTGGAAATCAGGAGGACTGCCAAAAAAGCGGGAGACTCCTAAATCGCCTAGACTTGACAGGTATTTAAAAATCTAAGTTTCACTTTTCTAGCTGTTTCACCAATGTATACAGATGAACAGCCCTTGCACGGAATATGATAACACTTGGTTTATTGATCTTTTTGGGACAAAAAGGCATTGACAAGATTACAAATAAAAACACCATTTCTGGAACAACTTCTAGAAACACTAGATATCAACACTCACAGCGTCCACCCATTGATAAAGGGTCCAGTTATGTCTAGAAATTTCTGGATAAATATTAAATATTATTCCATTCCCTGGAATTCCATTGAGTAAAGTTGAAGCTTTAATCTTCAACATTAAAACATTAATATGACTTTAATTAATCACTAATTTGGAGTCACGTTTCTATCCCATCATAGGCCTTCAAACACAGCTGAAGACAGATGCAATATCAAATGAGTACTTTATATGAGTATTATGGTGAAGACCGGACATAACCAGGACAGTCATTGGCTGATTTTCAAAATAAGAGGCCATTAATCAACCTGTTTTACTTAGACACAGTCTTGGATAGCCCTTGGAGAGAGTTAACATCTGTAGAATCTGAAGCAATATCAATACCAAATGGCTTATCATCAATTACAGAAGACTGGTCATCAATTTATACAGTCTATTAGCTAACCTTGAGCAATTCTCACAAGTCTAAACAAATGTAGAAATTAACCCTAACCCCACTGAATCTCATAAATCTATCTCATTCCACAAAGTTAAGAAATTTGCTTACGCCACAGACCAGAGTTAGCTATGAGGATCACTTAAAATCCAGCCATTTTTGGCTTAGTGATTTCTGAGTAGTGTTAGGGTTAATGTTCAATGATTTTTAATTGAAAATAGTTGGCTACAACCTCAAACCTTCACAAACAGCTGAAGACAAGTCTTGTATAACCGGATTGACCACAAACAACATGTGTGACCCGTCATATCGAAAGGTATCTTAAGGGTCCCAAAATGAAAATTGATTTTTTTTTTGGTCACCATGGTCACATCTGAAAGATTAAATTTTAAGCTTAAAAATGACACCTTACTTTTGGATGTTCGATTGCAAAATTACGTCCACTTTGGTTTTCTGCCCGTATTTAAGCATGCGAAAACACCTTTGATCGCCAGTGTAAAACATTATTGACTGCTCTTTCATTCTGGCAAATAGTAAAACTATTTTCCCACAGTGATCGAGACTATCTAACTATTTCTAAAATAGTACAGTCTCAAGATCACTTCAGGGCAGTAGTCTTTACTA
Source organism: Ophiothrix spiculata (assembly GCA_000969725.1). Classification (NCBI taxonomy): domain Eukaryota; kingdom Metazoa; phylum Echinodermata; class Ophiuroidea; order Amphilepidida; family Ophiotrichidae; genus Ophiothrix; species Ophiothrix spiculata. The sequence goes on along the minus strand of JXSR01S028311.1, from coordinate 7,845 downwards.
TTGCCCTAGTGAGCATTCAATATTTTGTATACCAATCTGGACTTGAGAGAAAGCATCAGGAAACTAATCAAGAGCATATTATAATAAAACTAAATATTCTAAACGAAATGTTTCAAATAATCAAATTAAACAGAAACATTTAAGTCCCGATTTAAGTGTATCTTGAGTCTATCAATACCTGTAATCTAGGTGCCCTAAAAACCTGTGAAACAGTTCCTGCCCAACACATGTCTTTAGCTTAGCACTTGGCCCTTCCTTTCTTCCTAATCAAATTAGTAACATTTGCACCTGATGTTAAAGTTCAAAGCAGACTAACACTTACTTAATGAAAAAGGGAGCAGTTAATAAGTATTAAAGGAGCAATTCACCATCCACTTTTCATCCTCAAGGTCACTTCTATGAACATTGAGATTTTTCGCTAGTAAAAAACCTAGACTGGTGTATGTTGCCAACCCCAAACCATTTTTTCAAAAGTGCTTTCATTTTTTAGGAAAATGAGAAAATGTGTCATTTTTTAATTACTGTCTGGGGCCCGACCAAAAACCATTGTCAATGGTAGTTTGTCTTTGGGCTGTCACACTGAAAATAAAACAAAATGACAACAACAAAGAAGTGCTTAACATGGATTTGTTACATCATCCAAGTTCAAAACCCTTTTATCACTTTTTCATATTTTTATTAACCTACAACAAAAGCAATAGATTTGTTACAAAGACTTCAAAGTACCGTTATTGTCAAATGCACATTTTTTACCTATTACAGACAGTTTGTGTACAAACACACCCAGTTTTGCATATAATGTTGACATATTTTACATTTTCACAATTCTTTATCAATTTAATGCTCAGATTGGCATCCCATATTGAAATCAAAGAGGCAATTAATGATCAATCCAGGGCCGAATCCACTAACATTTAGCAATGGTCGCTGACCCCGTTTTGATTGCTAACTCCAAAAATGATCGCTAAATATCGGGTAATTTTAACTATTTAGCGATCAATTTTGGAATTAGCAATTATAGCAGGGTTAGAGATCATCGCTTAATGTTAGTCTCCTTCCACAATCCTTTGCATTTTTGAAAAAAATGAAAAATTGTGTTATTTTTTATATTTATTGGCAAGGCCTGACAGTTATTACAACACAGTAGCCTAGTTGGGGATTTGAAGAGCTTGTAAAACCTCTAACTTGAAAACGGGTGATTAGAATCAAGTGACATTTTCAGCATGCATTTATTCTTGTTTAAATTTGTTGCAAGGTTTTATTCATAACAAAATTCTAAATTGCACCTCTAATGGAAAATGACAGGATTAACTATGACATTCCTAACTTTGCTGTCATTTTAAAACACTATTTAAGGAACACTTCAACCTTTTATTCAAACCTTTTGGTACCAAAATATATCCTATTTTTCCCATAATCCATGTGAAATTTCACAAATAAGCAGTGTTTCATTTTTTAGATATTTGAGAAAATGTGTCTATGTTTGATTTTACACAGTGATGTGCAAGCGGCTTTAAAACAGAAAATTGCTCACAAAATCAAAACGGGTTGACTATTCATCTGAGAATTGAAATTTAAACCTCTTTAGTAGTCATCTTTCACATGACAATGCAAACTAAATCATGAAAAATTGAGCCATGTCCTTTAAAACAGATTTGAACAGAATATCATTTGGTTACTGACATTAACGAAAACTAGTCCATCCAGATTGACCTCGCAAGCAAGCGCCGTAGGCTCACACTTTGCATCCGCTTGTGAGGTACATCACGATGGACTAACAAAAACTGAAATTTATGTTGCTCAGTTGGTAGAGTGCAGCGCTCCCAGGTTCAAATCCTGGACAGTCAGTGATTATTAAGCTTATTGAACATTAATATTTGGTTGAACAGCTTATTTGATTTCTAACTTTTCTAATTTTTGTAAATCAAGCAAATTTTCACAACTTTACTGAAACTGATCTGCAAGAAATGGAAAGAATAAAATATGTATTTTGTAGATAACTTTTTATTACAAACTCAAAACCATGAAGTCTCATCATCTTCTTTACTAATTCCTTCATATGACAAATTCAGACACAATACGGACGATAGTGAAGCCATTATTATTATTAATATCATTTTTTAAATCTATAAACTCTTTCAAGATGACAATATCCTCACAAGTTTATTTAGATAGACATGACCACAATGTGCTTAATGATCGTATCTAAGAAAGACATTATAACTTTGACTTTGCCGATTTAGTTGTTAAAGACAGACCAATTAGCGACATTTATGTTGAAAGGTGACGAACCAAACAACGTTTGTTATTTTGTGTCATTCATGATTGATCATAACGATATATACGCACACATTAAAATAAGAAATGGAATTAAGATAAGCTTAATATTTTAGAATATTTCTGGATTTATTACCAGTGATTAGGCCTATGTTTGAGTTGAAGACAAACGTATCTCCACAATCAGATATCATTGTTATAAGCCTAAATAGGTCATTAAATTTTACAAAGTGCTAAAAAATGAATCGAAAACAAATAAAAAGTAGGTTAATTTGAATTAGTTATATCAAAAAGATAAGATAAAATAACAGACAAGAACAAGAAAGGGCCTACAATCTCCTTTCTCATAAAATATCAAACACTTCTAGTCTAATCTTGACATTCTTGGTGACAAATAGGAGTTTTTCTGCATTGTTAGAATCCAGTGTATAACCTACTTTAAATTAATAATAAAATAAAACTGATTGAAGTTAAGACAATCTTAACCGGGTCAACTGAACCCCTTGGATTTAGGAATTGACTACGTTCACAAAACAACAAACACATTACAAAACCAAACAATTGAGTAATTTCCAAATTTTCAGAAACTGCAGATTCTACAAAAACGTGTTGATGAAGGTCAAGTTAAACAAACGTACTTGATCCGAACCCATGCTAAATACTGGACCAATACCCAGCATGTTTGCTCAAATCCAATTACAAACTCAGTACAATTTGTAGTTTTATTTCATTGATTTTATCTCTGTTTTGTGGCATGAAAGATGACCATTTCCAATTTAGTGGTAGATGTAAAAATTTCTGGAATTTAATTATGTTCTTGATTTTCAGAAATATCTCATCAGACCCATATTTGCACTTAAGATAAAACACAATTATGGAATATCTTTCTTAATGACAATATTTTATGGTGACATAGAGACGTAATGGGTGATTGTAAATAATCTCCTTCTCAAACAGACTTAAGCAAATATTGCATTTATATCTTGACAGAAATATTAACCACACTTTGTCCTCACCAAGGGTAGGAGAAGAAGCAGTGCGGTACACTATCACTACCAAACTCCAGAAGGTGGTATTCAAATTATGAAACGCTACCAATTTCCTAAAGGTAATTTTAGGCCAAAACAGAGATTTGTTGAATTTTTCGAAACAAATTGCCAATTTGGAACCATTTTTAAGGTGTTTTTCCCCCCTTTCTTTCTTTTAAAACATTTTTTTGAAAATTGGGACCCTAATTTTAAGGTTTTCTCTATCTTTGTCTTGCTGTTGTCCCAGATCTCTCCTGTGAATAAGTAACCCACTGTGGCAGCATGCTCTTCTATAGCATCTAATGTGAGTATCCCTATCCCCTAAGAATTCTTCCCACTAAGTATCTAAGTTCAGATAAGGGATATATCTGTTCTAGAAACATATGCACAAGTGCTTAAATAAAGTAGATGATTGTGAACATCTACCAGTACTTATAATGAAAGACAAAAATTTGGCTAATTCCAAATTCCTTTAATTTGTGTGGGCAACTACAAAGCAATAACACATCAACATTTGTCACTCATCTCAAAAGAGATTCCCCTCCTCCACATAAATACCCTCCCCTTCATGTTATACTTTAAATAATGTCCTAGATTCCTTTACCTTCATCTTTGAGTGGGAGACAACAAAGCAGAAGTTCTGCATCATCAATGATCAAACATCGACATTTGTCACACATTTCATCATTGTCCTCCTCCTCAGAAATGTCCTCCTCTTCACAGTTACCTGCTAATGTGCGTATTTTTATACAGAAATTTATGATAGACCAATCACTGATGAAACATCCACATGATTAAATCATGGAAGTACACAGAACAGAATTTTTGTAAATCATTAAATATGCCTACAACTTCATGTTGCCATTTATCATTCTAATTCCCAACATTCAATAATATCAGGACTAAATTATACATGTTAACCCAGTTTCATCAATGTGAATCAAGATTAGTGTTTTTCTCCTCCCACTTGGCTCCTCCCCTCCCTCTTCACTTTTATTCAAACAAATCTTTTTTTCTATAATCATGAAAACTGATATTGAATCAAGTATTACCAAGGTTTGCAGACACAGTTCCTACTACTCCCCTCCTCCGGAAAAAAAGCTTTTTGCTGCAGATTTCACACTAAATGTATCTTTTTGATATAAAGCTATGCCAGGTTTGTTCTTTTTTTAATTGACAGAAAATTTAATCAGTTGTCATTGAGAGAGTTGCACTTGGAAGGCTTGATATGCTACTGAGACAGGTATATCCCCATTAACAGATACCCAAAATCACTCTGGTTGATGCTCACACTCAAAACTATATCAAGATCAAAACTTTAAATTCATCTATTCAACGTCTTGTTCTGCACATCCCCAGTGGGAAAAAAACACACCATTTCCCTTTCAGTGAGGTAGGTAATTCCCTTCTCCTCTCCTCATGCTGTCATTGGGTGTTTCTGCTTGAAAACATACATAGCCAGCATTTCACTTGTTTGTGTTTTTCTGTTAATGAATGCCTTAGTATGCATTTTGACATTATAAAAAGAAAGAGGGGATTAGCATATAAAAATGTAGGCCCTATATATTAATTTTGAGCTTCATATGCTTATATACAAACCAACATGACTGAAGAAGTCATAAGAAGTTTGTCAAGACAGGAAATTGCTAAATTCTTAGGATGAATTGGGATCATTATGTCTAATGGATTCAATACTTGGAAAAGAAGCTCTTTCCTTTTAGACTATTGGGGGAAGTTCACCTCTCACAAGAAGAAATGCACCATGTCTTTAGATGCTGCTTCCTGTTAGACTATTGAGGGGAAAGTGGGGGGAAAATATGGCCAAATTCTTAGAATGAATTGGGCTCATTATGCCTAATGGATTCAATACTTGATGGAAAAGCTGCTTCCTGTTGGACTATTGAGGGCACAGCTATTATTGTACAGACGATTTCAATCGGTTTCATCGATCCGATTAGCAAGCAGAGTCCTAATTAGATGACGTAAAGCAGTACACGTATAACGGTTTACTATTGTAAATATTACAAACATTTCTCACTCTTTGATCTTTATCGTCCATTATTTATTTTTTATATAACACGGAACTTTGAATAGTGCAATGTGATTGTTGAAATATCAAGCTTTAATAGGGTATACATTTCATTGTTTTTCGCTTCCTATTACGTTTTTTCGCTCGTAATATTCATAAAAATTTTCAGAAAATAAAAGCTCAAATCAGCCAGACATGTGCTTATAAACCCAATTAAAACATATATGACGTAGGACAAGACATGCGCACCTTTATAAAAAATGCTAATTCGCCGATTAACTAACGCTGCGTGACTTGTATTATTGAATATCAATGTATGATATTTGACCCACATTCAAAAGGTCAAATCGGTGATTCGCTGAAGATTAAATGCGCAGAATCAGTTCAATTAGACATCAGAACCCCTGTTGAGTTGAAATTGCACAGGGCTTGAGTTAGGCGATAATATCTGTGGAGGGGAAAGCATGTCATGGCTCTGGATGAGAAAGGCAGACGGTGTACTGACTCAGGTTGTAAATTTTGGGAATCTTAGTGCTGGGGATTCCCACAAAATATTTTGGGCAGGATTTGGGAATCCCGTTTGGTTCTATCGAAACGATTATAAATCAAAGCATCAAAGTCCGCACAAAATGTTGTGTAACACAGCATCAGACAGTGTTCAGTTCTCAAAACATATTGTGAAAAAACACATATCTTATTTATAACAAAATGGGCTGACTAAAATGGGATGCTTTTAAAGCTTTTTTCAAACATCTCACATGTACGTAAATCATTTTTCTGGATTTGAGTAAGCTTGTTTTCTTCCAGGAACAGAGTCATCCTGGGTGGGAACGGAACTACCAGGATTTTCTAACAACCTTATTATTGACATAAAAATGACTACATTTAGTTGAAAAAAATGTGTAAATAATATACCAGTAGTGGGTTACCAAGTCACTCATCAACGCGCACGCACTCTCAGTGCATTGAGCTTACGCACGTTATCATCCACTAGATCTACATTGATGTATAGCCCAGGAATCAACTTGGATGTACATCCAAAGCTCTCCATGGTTAGCCCACTGTCCTGCTTTATACCACGTGTATCAAATAAAATTGTGCACGGATTAAAACTGATTTTGACCTTGATAAAAGCACTAAATCATAATTTTCTTGTTACTGTAGTAAAGCAGATTAAATAAGCTTTCAATTGCAGAAAAATTATAGAAATCGGAAGAAAAATAAAAAAGATATGACAAATTTTGTGAGTACTTTAAGCTTTTATCATAATGCCTTAAAACGTAATTGTGATATGTAATATCTTGCTTAACTGTGTAAA
>JXSR01S028309.1:25617-39865 GCA_000969725.1 Ophiothrix spiculata | reverse complement strand
ATGCTTTGGGTCATACCACTCCGTAGAGAGGTATGCAAATTAGTTTCAGTCAACATCGTTTCAGAGGTAATCAGCCCAGTGTAATAGTTTCAAATGAACTTATGATTAATGTTTGTTCATGTGGTAGCAACACAATTAGCCCAAAATAATAACAAAGTCATGAAGAATTCATGTAAAAGAATATTAATACACAGTGATTTGGTCTTAATCAATCGTAATCAATAATTACTAGTCTCTTACACAACACAAAACCACTTGTTCACAATGTTGTAGAATACAAGGGATATGGTATGGATCTCGCAACAGAGTCTGATTGCTTGTTGCATACTTCAAGGTTTATAGAGTATATCTAAAGCAACTTACAGGAGAGTCTTTGAAGATGTTGTACAGTAAGACATCATCAAACTCCAGTCCTTTGGCTTCAAAGATGGTGAGGATGAGGCCAAGACTCAACTCAGCAGGCAGTCTCTCCTTGGCCTCCTCATTGGCCACAAGGATTACCTGATGGATTTAAAAAAATGATTAAAATAGTATCATGGTTAGAAGTATACAGTTATTTTGATGTGCCAATTAGATTGATAAGATGTGGAATTTGCTTTCAGTATTGGTTTTGAAAAGCACTGAAAAAATATTTGTTTTCAAGTATTGAGTTTTCTTTTTTATCATGCTTCTTGTTGTTATTGAGTGCTGTGATTATTTGGAATGGCCCTCTGAAAACACTTGTATGTATAAGAATGTATGCATGTATTTGGTTGCCATTTTCTCATTAAGAACTTTAACAAGATGGTTCGCGAACCAGTAGTCTCGCCTGCGTATCGACTGCCTACTTAATCATCATTCAGTTGTGGGGTGGAGTAGGATAGGGTAGGAGTGACGTTGGGTCAAGTACTTTCTATGGTCTAAGTTTAATCCATGTGGGGTCAGGTGTTCATGAGTTATGACCTTGACCTCAACATGACCTCAGATGACCTCATGTCAACTTTTTGAACAATTTTGGAAATTTGACCTCAGATGACCTTTTGACCTTGGGTCAAGTACTTTCTATGGTCTAAGTTTAATCCAAGTGGGGTCAGGGGTTAATGAGTTATGAGCTTGACCTCAAAATGACCTCTGATGACCTCAGGTCAACTTTTTGAACAATTTCAAAAATTTGACCTCAAATGACCTTTTGACCTTGAATGACCTTCACCGCACCGCACCCCCCAAAAATGCGCGTCGCGTGTGCTAATCCCGAACCCCTTCATGTCACCAAGTTTCATTACCATAGCCCTTAAGGTTTAGGAGATATACTTAAAATTAAAAATTACGCATAAATTATGCAAATTAGGTACTTCATATGCATATTTGCATTCAAATTGTACGCAGCGCCAGTTCAGCTTCAACCCTTCCCACTCACCAAATATCATCTACATAGGGCATACGGTTTCCGAGACATGCTCCGGACAAGAAATGCGGACGGCGGACGACGAATGGCGGACAGTTTTAAGGAATGGTATGTCTCTTTCTGAAAAATTTTCAGGCGAGACAAAAATGATTTAAAAGTATTAGAGAGCTCGTGTGGTCTAGTGGAAAAGCGCAGGACTCCAAATCAGTCGGTCGCGAGTTTGAGCCCCGCTACGGCCAATGGGTTATGTCCTTGAGCAAGACATTTAATCTCAATTGGTTCGTCAACCCGAGCGATATTTGGGAGTTGTTATGGGGAATATTACAATCTACGTGCAGATTGCGGTTGCACAATTGCTGAGTTGCACCGCTTTGAAGCAAACTGATTGTGACGATTATCTGACGTAATAATAGGCAGCTGCGCTGAGAGAATTTGGTCCAAATTTAGAAGCGCTATATAAGAGCTGCATATTATTATTATTATTAAAAAACAATATACACATAATGTACCTGATGAGCTCCAAACTCAATCTCTGATGTCTTGCGTTTGTTGCCACGGAGCAGCAATGCCAAATCACTGAAACTACAGGATTCCAGCAGTACAGGAGATGGACCATCAAACAAGCCTTGATCTCGATCCAAACGGTCAAAGGAATTGGGGAAGAAGTGAAACATCAAATCCACAACACTCACGGCTAGGTTTAAGATTCCTGTAAAATGAGAACAGGTAAATATTTTTGAAAGAAATGTTTTAAATTAACACTTGTGAACTCTACTTTGTACCAGGGGTGGTGTCACAAGGGTATTGCACTCGTTCGCCAAGGGGAAGGAAAAATATACAGGAAGAAACAAGAAAGGAGATAAAAAGAAAAAAGACGGAAAGAAAATAATTTGTTCGACCTATTGTGAAAATCATTGCAAAATTTGACTTCATATCATGCTTTGTTATGGAAATTTACAATATCATAGTGCGCTTGTGAGACATTTTTATTTTGCTATCAGTTTTTAACAGCTACATTGAAAAATTATAGGCCTAACCTTTGGGTCTTCTATGTCATTTGATCAATCTAGTACCAAGCCCTGGCACCACCCTGCTTTGATGTGTTAATTCTTAAACTGTTTTTTGAGTCTTCTTGAAATGTGCAATTGCATGAACCAAGCAACAATTGGTTTTAAGTTGTCACACTGCAGTCAATGAGCTGATTTTAACATAGTCTATTCTTTGAGAAACAATTAAACTTGGTAAATGTATACACTTCCACTGTGCTTGTACAATGACTTAAAATGTGCCTCTGCAGTCACAACAGAGTCAATTACACGTACGAGTATATGTCCTTTAGCTGAGAGAATGGTTGTCATCTCTTTTGATCACCCTAGCTTTGGATGTCTTGCCCATTGATTTGACAGATTAACTGTCATGCTCATAATCACAGTCAGTATATACTTACCAGCGTGGGATCTAAAGTTGTGAGTGAGTTGGTACACCCATTTAGGTACGTTAGCTCTGGAAGTCTTGCCCATTAATTTGACAGATTAGCTCTCACATTCATAATCATAGTCAATTACACTTACCAGCGTGGGATCTGTAGTTGTGAGTGAGTTGGTACACCGGCTAAGGCACCCTAGCTTTAGATGTCTTGCCAAGTGATTTGACAAATTAGCTCTCACATTCATAATCACAGTCAATTACACTTACCAGCGTGGGATCTGTAGTTGTGAGTGAGTTGGTACACCGGCTTAGGCACCCTAGCTTTAGATGTCTTGCCAAGTGATTTGACAGATTAGCTTTCACGCTCATTATCACAGTCAATTACACTTACCAGCATGCGATCTAAAGTTGTGAGTGACTTGATATACCTGTTGGGCACCCTAGCTTTGGACGTCTTGCCCAGTGATTTGACAGATTAGCTCTCACAGTCATAATCACAGTCAGTTATCCTTACCAGGGGGGATCTGTAGTTGTGTGTGAGTTGGTACACCCCCGTAGGCACCCTAGCTTTAGATGTCTTGCCCAGTGATTTGACAGATTAGCTCTCACATTCATAATCACAGTCAGTTATACTTAGGCTTGGCGTCCAATGACATTCGCTCAACCGAGAGACATTCGCTCATGATATAATCTCTAAAATAGAGGTAAAGCATTGCTTACCATGTTTGAATATTGGTTAAATCGATGTTGGCATTATTTAAATTGATGGTAACATCACTTTAACCAATGTTCAAGCATTGTAAGTGTCATTACCTCACAATTTGACCGAATAAGTCGGAGCGAACATCGCGAGCGAATGTCTCTCGGGTGAGCGAATGTCTTTGGACGTCAAGCCTTACCAGCATATGGGATCTGTAGTTGTGAGTGAGTTTGTATTTCCATTTGGGCACCCTAGCTTTGGAAATCTTGCCCATTGATTTGACAGATTAGCTCTCACGTTCACAATCACAGTCAACTACACTTACCAGCATGGGATCTGTAGTTGTGCGTGAGTTGGTATACCCGTTTGGGCACCCTAGCTTTGGAAGTCATATCCATTGATTTCACAGATTAGCTCTCACATTCATAATCACAGTCAATTACACTTACCAGCATGGGATCTGTAGTTGTGTGTGAGTTGGTAGACCCGCTTAGGCACCCTAGCTTTAGACGTCTTGCCCAGTGATTTGACCGACTTGCTGGCGTAGTAAAACAGAGACTTGAGATCATCAAAGCGGAAGGCCACCCCTCTCATGATACTCTGTGCTGTGTCACCTGTAAACGTGAAAGTTAAAAGACAGAGATTTGTTTAGACTGGCAACCAAATATAACCCAAGAAAAGTTTGGACAGTTGTTTTATTGTTTTCCTTTTTTTCTTTTATTTTTGAAACTTAGTAGCAAACTCTAATAGATGTGACTTTCAAGGCTCAAATATACAAATTTAAGTTAATTTTTGTGCTAAAATTAAATCAACAAACATAGAAATATATATACTTTTATTTGTATTTAACTATCTGTTGCTGAGTTACAGAGCAAAAACCATTTCTGAAAATGAAGGGCTGACAGGGCCCTTAATGGGCAATAGACAAATTCAGCATCATCCGCAAACTTTTTTCCAAATATTTCATGATTTTTACATCATTTGAAGAGTTAGCTGTAGTGTTGGCAGCAAACAAAGTTTCAATGTCAAATTATTTATATTTTCTGTAATTATCAATCACCATATGTGTACAATGCAATATACTGCCCCCTAAAGTTTAAATCTTAAATTTGGCTTAATGGAAAACTGAAACTTTCTTTAATTTACCCTATTCACTTGTCCAATTCAACTATGGATTTTCTGAATGTATTCCACTGTAGCGATGGTTTATTTCATACCAGTGTGCCAAAAATGATGTCAAAATACTTTTACAATGCTTCCTCATAGAGTACGATGGTCTGTCAAACTACTGAAAGTTGGGGTATTTAATACTTTAAAGGGTTTGTCAGTCGGAAAATAGTTGAATTGGACGAGTGGATAGGGTATCTGCAATCTATGAAGTGAAAGCAATGTTTTAAAAAAACAAAACTTAACCTCTTTACTGAAATATAGCATCAATACACATTCCTAGATAACAGAGTCATACCCAAGATCAATATGCAAATCAAAATTATACTTTTGGCGAAAGTTCAACAATATTTGGTAGTTATTACCAAACATCACTAGTGTAACTCACCTCACCTTTCCAATGTACATTATGCAGAAATATGAAATTTAATGCTAATTAAAACTGTCGATTCCAATATTCTCAAAATCTCTTACCTGTTAGAAACAGGGCATTTGGATCATGACAGCATCGTATGATAAGCGACAACTCAGCTTGAGTGAAGTCCTGCGTCTCGTCCACGTAGAACTGATGTATGGCCCAATCAGGTTTCTTGATGTCTCGCATACGACGATAGATGTGGAAAACAAGATCAGCTTCATCAAACAGATTGCGATTCTGCTTCTCATGCTTAAAGAAATACATAAAAAGTAAAGATTGGTCTATCAAATATCATATTGCAAAGATAGAAATAGACAAAATTTGTACATTGAGGTTTGACATTATATAGTGGTAAGTAAGTGCAGTTTGATGTTTACAACACCTGATTTTGAACAATTTTTCAGTTTTTGGTGTGTATCACAATCACAACAAAGGCACATGTTTCAGTAAATCTGAACAACTTTATCCCAATATTGAAATATAGCTATGACAATCAATATGCAAATTGTCAATTCATAAACATGCTTTGTGCAGGCTGTGGTAATGTACATAATAAAACAAAAAACAAAATGGTTAACGTTTCACACATGGTGTATAATAATCATTGTCTAAATAGATATCAATACAAAAAAGTTTACTAACCTCATAGGCGAGATAGATCTTGTAGATCTGACCTCTGTCAGCAGTGAAGTTTGGTGCTCGTTTCCGTCCAAGCTCCTGGTATTTGGTCTCTGATAAGCGGCCTTTGTCAGTGTGCAAGGCTTCTACAGATCCTATTTTGCATTGGAAAAGAAAAAGTAAGCTACATTATTGTATGTTTAATATCTTTGTTATTGCAATAATATGATCATTACACAGGAATGAGAATGATTTTTTATGAAAACATCTGAATTAGGTATAAAACCCACTAAACTGGTCAAATTAAGCCCCAAATTAACTGAATTTGGAGCTATTTGGATGACAACAATATCTGAAATCAAATAAAAAAAATTCTCATGCCTGAATACATATTTTTGCCTAGAAATAAACTATGACAACCAAATGATACGTAAATGATTGATGAATTCACCGATATTGCGTTAATATCAACAATTTTTGGTCGTTTGTGATTTGGAATCTGAATGGGAATCAGCTGATTCCGCGATCTCGGGTAGATCGGCCAGGCACTACTAACAATTATATTGGAAACTTCTACATCTTGCCGCTATGACAACCGGAAACAACATATTTCTAGAAAAATATGATGTGATAAAGCGACAAAGCTACACAACAACACATGAATGAAAGCAACCTTACTTCTATGCTCTTACCCTTGATAAATGATGTGATCTCCATCCAGACTAAAGTAGGATGATATGGCAGTTTGATCTTCTTGTTGATTCGCTGCCATAGCTCATAAGCAAACACCTCATAAGTCACTTCACGTCGTGGGTCGTATTTCACGTTAGTCTTCTCTGCCAGAGCTTGTTCGCCAACTAGAGCGCCATCCGTTGGATCGTTTGGATTGTCATCATCATTTTCTCCTCCAGAGTGTTCATCGTCACTTTCATCATCTTCGAGGATTGGAATGAAATCCATTGGGCCTTCATCTGAACAGCACAGAATGAAAGAAAAAAATACTGTCATGGTTGGATAAGATCAAGTACAAAAAACTGTCATGGTTGGATAAAGAACAATTTTCAACCTGTATGATGTAATTAAACTGTAACTACTCTTGTACACTGTAATGTTTTCTTATTTTGTGAAGGAGTGAAAAAAAAAAGGCTTCACAAATTATATAAAGTGTGCAATCTTCACTCTGTCCTGCTTGGAAACTTTCGACGAGCAACGAAAACAACAATAACCCCCCCCCCTCTTCATTTCCGGATGGGCAGAACTTTAAAATAAGGTCAGTGGGCATGCATATTCTTTTTCATACTTATTTTGTTTTTCTTGTTCATTGTTGTCTGTAGCGCAGTGAGTGACTTTTTAGATGGATGCTTGTGCTTAACAAGTCTCCATTATTATTATTATTATTTATTTCTTTTCTCAAAACAGAAATTGACCTAAATAGCCACAAAATCTGAAAATCGAGATGATAAGTTAAACAAATTTACAAGAATTTTAACCAACTGACTACAAAATCAGTTGATTTAACAAGATTTTTGTCAAAATTAAAAGAGAAGTTTCCAAAATGCAAAAGCTAGTTCAGTTTCCCTTACAAAATTATAGAAAATTTTATCTCTTTGTTAAAATTTTTGCAGTCAATAAATGTAAACCTTTGTATACCTTGAAATTTAAAGTGTATAACATCTATGTCAAAATTAACATATAACATTCAAGGAAAATATATGATATATCAGCAAATTTTAATCTAAATCTTTATTAATGCATCAAAGATTGATTCAAACAAACTCCATATCATCTGTCATCTGGTTCCACGGATATGATTTCTTAACTTTGAAAATATTGAAAGACAATCAATTTTTGAACTTTTTTGCCCTGCAAATCAATTGACTCGTTCCAATTGATTGTGTAATATACACTCCCGCTCGAAAAAATTTCCGCATAACTAAACACGTTCAGAAACCTCATTTTTTATATAAACGAACAAAAATCATCAAAGATTCATACTAGTTTAGGCATCTTATCTTTTCAATATCAATAAATCAATGTTTGTTTTAAAAATTAATCTTCCATTGCCATAGAAATGACTGATTTCATGGGCCATATACAAATACACCACAAATAAAAATCTCATTGATATGTTACTTATCAATTTTTCATAACCTCATTACTACCTTGTAACCGGATAGAATATTTCCAGGTTGTAAGTTTTAAAACAAATACGCAGAAATGTAATGTAAATAAACTCAATTTTTTCATGCAGACGAAAGTAGTAATGTGCATTACACGCCATATTTTTCAAATGCAATAAATGCAATTCCGGATTAGTTAATTCGATAATTATACAATATAGACTCAGTCAAAAAATGAAGAAAATTAGTTAACCTCCTTTTGAGATATGGCAGAATAAAGTTTTTGTGCGGAAATACTTTGGAGCGGGAGTGTATGATGCCCCCCCTTGTCAAAGATTTGAAGACCTTACCTTTTCCCCAACCTTGAATTTTCCTCTTCAGGCTACCATCTTCATTCCTGGGGAAATACGGATTGTCTAAAGATCCATCAAGCATCATTAGAAACTGTCTTGAGTTGAGAAACAGTGGGAACGAAGCTGGGTGCGCATCCTGAAGACGCATCGGCGTCGGGTTCTCTTCCACAGCACGGTGGTCTTCGGCAAATTCACACGCATGGCTAAGATCGCGGAAGTTGCGCTGGACTTCACTGCACAGGACGCCATTCTTGGTAATGAAGAGTTGATGAAGATGATCCATGATTTTGTCTTCTTCTTCCTCATCATCTTCATCAGCCTCATCCCCATCCATGGGTGTGCACATTGCAGATTGTGCTGAAGAGACATGGCAAGCGCTTGCAGATGAGGCTGTGCTGTCTTCACAACTAGCTTCACTGTATGTTCCAGACTCTTCTTCATCTGTGTCAGAAAAAAAGATGATACTTTTTTGCATATAGAAGACATTTATTACTGCATACTGAATTTTGAGAATTTACAACATTCCAAAAAGAATCAATCAGGTGTTATACATTTTCAGTATTTACAAAATTAATACCAAAACCGTAGGTGTCTTTTGTAGATAGCAGTATTATACTTAGTTATATAATGTTTCCCCTAAATTTGACAATTTGTAACAAACTAACAAGACTAACTATTTTGCAAGACTTACTATTTTGAACTAATGCAAATTTTCTCATACATTGGCCTATTGTTTCTTGATGTTCTATATTCCTGACGTACATTTTTCCCAATTTTCGCATTTCGCTACAGTTATAAGGCAGTCATGCAAAGATTAACATTTTTGACCATGAGAGAATTTGCCATGTCTAGCACAACAGCTCAGGGGCCAATTTCACTAACATTTAGCGAAGAGCGCTAACCCCGTTTTGATCGCTAAACTCAAAAACCATCGCTAATACCCGCTATTTAGCGATCATTTATTGGGGTTAGCGATCAAAACGCGGTTAGCGACCATCGCTAAATGTTAGTGAAATCGGTCCCAGGTTTCCAAATCAATTGGTTGGAGTTGAAGCCCTTCCAAAGCCTAAGGGTTATGTTTTTTTGACATAATCTAACTAAATCTTGACTGCTTATATTTGGCCTATTGGAAATATTTGTATTGGGTAGATTTGCATTGTATAGGGTTAACACAACATGATTGTGAAATTGTCCTATAAATGACAAGATAATGGACAGAGCCATCAATAAGAGAAGATAAAATATAAATGCCATGCATTATCAATATTTGCCTTGCACATTTCATACCCATATGAAGAACACAAATTAATTCAACTAAACAATTTACAAGCAAGCAAACATTTTAAACAACCAAACAAAGGGGAAGCGGGTTAGCGCAGCGGTATTTCCCTCGCTTTGCACCAATGGAGTCCCGGGTTCGATTCCCGATCCCGTCGCTGTATGTGCATTTGGTTTTCAGTCCATGCTCGCTTCCGCAGGTATTTTTCCGGTTTTCCTCCTGCACTAAAACTGAATATTAAAGAAAGATCTAGGACCCCAATGGAAATAAGCTTCACTAGAGGTTTTCTTGGGTTATCCTTGGCTCAGCCTAAAAAACTCTTTCTTTCTTTCAAACGAAAACAAAATACAAACACAACAACCAAAACAAATAAACAAACATATTCGTACCATTTGCTTGTGCCTCATCTTCTTCGTCCTCATCTAGTACATCCTGGTGTATGAAGGCTATTTCTCTTGGTAGTAGAGGCTCACCACCAGTATCACAAGAAAGCTTCCAGTACCTCACAAATGCAGACCACAGACGATATAAACAACATGTCGTCTTCCCTGTGATTATACAAATATTAAGTCAAGATTGCTAACAAGTTCAATCAGAAAATAGAATCATTAAAGAAGCATGGTTCGATTGTTTCAACTTTTTTTCAAACTTTTTCTGAATTTGGATCCAAAATATTACTCATATTTTTCTCATATTCCATGTGAAATTTTTATGGCTTAAGTATGTTTAGTTTTAGAGATATGGGTAAAGATGTGTCTATTTATGGTAACCATAATTGATTTATACAGCTAAGTATAGCAGGCTATGAAAAACATAATGACTTATAAAATCAAATGTTTGGACCGATTTAACTGAAATTTGAAATTTAGACTTCTTGAGTGATGATCTTTCATATGAAACCAAAATCCAAATTTTGAATAATCGGACCATGCTCCTTTAACAGACAGGGTCATAGCATCATCTTTTTGCCTTCACTATAAAAAATACTAATTCTGTAAATGTTAGAATAATCCTGGATGGCCAGTTGTTGCTTAGTAGTATATTGCAGGATTGTATATTCATCAAATCAAGAAAATATGTTATGAAAATTAGTCTTAGGCTGTGTTCACACATATTAGTCATGTGCCTAGTTTGCGCATGAATCGTGAGCGGATCTTTGAGTCAACTTAGCAATTGCATTCACACATGCACATGAATGCTAATGGCTCATGAATGAGGCACCACAATGCGAATGACTTAAGGGGCCTGTTAACCCGGCCGTTTGTTCGGTAGCAGAATTTAGTTTTTCTGCATTTTCTGATACTTCAGCATGTTACCTTTTATTACAGACAATAAAATACTACAAAACAAAAGTTTTAAACTTGTTTATAGGTAAAATTAAAAGATCATTTTGACATTTTACAGTAAAATAAACACGTGGCTGTTGGCGGGAAATTACGGGCATAACTACGCGTCCTATATTTTGCGTTTAGGTTGCGTGTTTTGATGTGCGTGACTTTTTGCGCGGTAACAAGTACTGCGTGCGCGGGTGAACGCGTTGCGTTATGTTCTTGCATGAGCACATTTTGTTAAAATCCCGCAATAAACTTGTCAATATTGTAAACAAAGACCAAATAATTGAACATTGGTATTTTAGATTTCTTTCAATATTTACAAAATACGGAGCTTAAATTCGGATCTGAAAGTTGAGTACAATACTTGCCAATAATATCAATTACATAATAAGTTTTATTGTCCGATGCCCAAAGTTTAGACCTCAAAATTCATGGATTTTAGGTCAAAATGTGCGATTTCTTCATTAAACATGGGATGTCTCCATATCAGTTTTGATGAAAAAAACATCATTTTTACGGGAAACGTAACTAAAAAATCTAAAAAGTACGAGGAAAGATTTTTCAACCATTATGTACAGTATATCAAAATCTAGGATCGCGTTTCTCATTTTTCAATTTAAGGTCCTAAAATCAAAGATATTCATTAATTTCTATCAAAATTGATGCAGATAAATGTCGGAAACGGCACATTTAACATGGTTTTTATTATATTTCGAAAAATTCGGCTTTATTTAAAAAAGTAAAAAATGCGATCCTAGATAATTGTGTGCAGTTTCCAAAAATATATAAGTGATAAAATGGCAGTAACAATTTTTTTAGTTACCTTTCCCGTTTCATGTGTAGGCAAAATCACTGCTTTTTGCTATTTTTTACCAAATATGGTCATTTTTGAACCAAACCAATAGCATAAACAGATTCCTTGTCAAATTTCCTTTCTAGAAATGTATACTTTTTTATATTGTAACTTAATATTTTTAGACTTATAAGCCAAAAAAGAAAGTCAAAATAAAAGCCTTAACAGGTCCCTTAACAGCATTTTTAGTCACAAGCGACAAAATAGTCATGACTTAATGCTCTGCGTGAACATGCTCTGCGTGAACATGCTAAGACTCGTGTGAGCATGCCCTAAGACTGGGGTAAGAAACAAGATGTAAATTTTAATAAGGTTTTATGCTAGGTTTGCAATTTTGGTGAAAACAATAGCACTACAGAAAAGAGAAAAGTTGGGATATTTATAGTAACAAAACTTAAATTGTCACGTCAGTTACTTGAATGTGCACAAGGGGCAGATTTCTAAATAATGATTTGAGCTCTTTATTTTCGCAAGAAAATCAGGAGTCTTTTCCGCTGTTAGGCTGCGATCACATAGAAGTATACGCATCAGTATACGATATTTGCTATACGTTCGTGGGGAGGCACTCATGTGTTTAGTGATCAGGATAATCCCTGTCAATTGAAATATGAGTGCCTCCCCTTGGGGCATAGCGAATACTGCATACTTCTATGTGATCGCAGCTTTATGTATGTATTATCTGTCCTTGCTGATTAACAATTTAAGGACGCAATAGCTGCATACAAGTTGTGCACATGTATGGTTTTGACTTAGGTGTCCTTGGCCAAGTGGTTGGAGTATTGGACTTGTAATCCAGATATTACTGGTTCAAACCCAAGCTCTGCAGCTTGCGCTATAAAAAGCCAAACAATAGAATAATATCGTCTATTGTCAAGTCAGAATCTCGGGCCTTGAATCTGATAGGATGAACATTAAACCTGTATGTGCTAGTAATTGGTTTACACTCGTAATAGTTGGTGAAATGTAGAAAGATATCTACCCTGTCGGCTAAGGAATACAGTAACTGATTTAACAACAATTTCAAGTGGTTGTCCAAAAAACAAAAACACATTCTCTTGATCTGTCCAAAAAATTCATTTCACATTTTCTTATAAAAATCTGATTCTACTCATTTACCTGTTCCACTTCTCCCCAGCAACAAGACAGAAGAGGGCGGCTTCGGCTGTAGGTTGATGATAGCATGTTCCAACTCTGTCACACGGAATGGGAAGTCCACTTTGATGCTACTATCAGTGAGGATAGCAGTGACCAGGGAAGAGTTGAATGAATAGAACTTCATGATGTGGTACTCATTCTCCTTGGAGCTCGCTGGAGGGAAGAAGTCCTTGGCTTTGTCTACGAGCTGCTGGTTGTTGTTTCTTGTGGGAGATTTATGTGGAGAATACTCGCTTGTTTCTCGGTAGAACATGGGTACACGCTGTTTGGTAGTTTTACCTACAAACAAATTTAAAGACCAAAGGTTTGATATTTGGAACAAATGAGAATATTTTCATAAAGTCTATTTTACCAAGTGGTAATAACTTTCCGTTTAATTAAAGACAAACCACATATATTGCTAACCTACATTTGATTGTCAATTTAAAGTAGATCAAATGTCAGAATAAAAAACTTTTTTTTTTAATTCCTAGATATTTGCAATTTTGAACTGACTTTTTAAACAAGTTTCTTTTGAGAAAACCAATAGTACGAACAGGATATTGTTAAGGTTTTGGTTTCAGTGGTATTTATATTTGGCAATTCCTGATTGAGTCGATATACTGGTTTTGAGTTACAGATATGTTTTATACAGTTTTTAAAATTAAAAAACTTGTTTTATCTATAATAACAAATTATGGTGGGGTTGAAAATCCCACAGTTTTTATCATGCCAACATTATAATATAATGCCAAAATAGGTTGTTATAAAAACAATTTGGATGGGACCTAAAGTATACTTGGTTCAATCATCTAAATTGAAAATTGTTGACATGGGAATCACTTTCCTGATTGTGTCAGATATCGCCTTGTACAGTATGCTATTTAAATTTGTGACAAATGGCAGCTAAAGCAGATTCAAATGGTATATTCAGAGCCCACTGATTTGTCTTTCACAACATCCGTGTGTGGTACATTTCTCCCACAAAGTATGTGATCAATGTCAGAAATGGATATCGACACACTCTGAACCACAAAGATAATCATGAAATATCATAGAACAAAAAGCTTTGTTCCTCCATATTCTTTAAGGGTGTATGATGTGAGGAGAAAATGCCAATACCTGAAGTGAACTCTTTCCTTTCAATGCCCACAAGTTTCTTCTGTATAATGCACTCCTTTCCTCTTTCGAAGGACTTGACGATTGTCTCAATACTGCGCGTCAGATTGTCATGATCAAACACGATGTCCCAGATACGAATGATCTCAGAGTAGATTCTACCACCAGCCACAGCAAATGAAGAGCCACCATTGGTCATCTCGGACTCTGAAATGAATGGAAACTCTTGACTGTTTTCTCTCATCTTATTGAAAGATAAATTTAGATAATAGAACCTTTTGAGAACTTGAGTGCAAGAGCTCTGGAAAAGTAAGTGTGTTATTTAGGGATATCAAAATGTT
>JXSR01S028309.1:10115-22235 GCA_000969725.1 Ophiothrix spiculata | reverse complement strand
TCAGCTGTGTAACTCACCTGTTTGAGTCGAAGCTGTACATGTGGATCTCCGAGTATCTTCCATACTTCGGCTGTATAACTCACCTGTTTGAGTCTTAAGCTGTACATGTGGATCTCTGAGTGTCTTCCATACTTCGGCTGTGTAACTCACCTGTTTGAGTCTATGCTGTACATGTCGATCTCTGAGTATCTTCCACACTTCGGCTGTGTAACTCACCTGTTTGAGTCTATACTGTACACATCAATCTCTGAGTATCTTCCACACTTTGGCTGTGTAACTCACCTGTTTGAGTCTATGCTGTACATGTTGATATCCGAGTATCTTCCACACCTTGGCTGTGTAACTCACCTGTTTGAGTCTAAGCTGTACATGTGGATCTCTGAGTATCTTCCACACTTCGACTGTATAACTCACCTGTTTGAGTCTAAGCTGTACATGTGGATCTCTGAGTATCTTCCACACTTCGACTGTATAACTCACCTGTTTGAGTCTAAGCTGTACATGTGGATCTCTGAGTATCTTCCATACTTTGGCTGTGTAACTCACCTGTTTGAGTCTATGCTGTACATGTCGATCTTTGAGTATCTTCCACACTTTGGCTGTACACTCTACTTCCCAGGTCAGGTTGTCAAAGATGGTCACATCTTCTACATCAGCCACTGCTTCAGCTTCGTCGTCGACAAGGTCCTCTTGCTCTTCATCTTCATCATCAAGGGCTTCCTCTTCTTGTTCATTAGCTACAAAAAGGTAAAAAGTTTGTTTAACAAATTTTAAAAGAAATCATTGCACTACCATTTTTCATAAATTTGGAATGCACACTGTATAATTTCAAATCTTAAGGTCAGTGGTTCTTGAAAGGGTTCTTCAGGTGACCTGAAGAATTAGTTCAAGAATCACTGATATAAGACAGGGAAATTTTGAGGGATTTTCACATTCTTGTGACGAGGTGATAAAATAAACTTGAGGCAGCCATTGAAGATACGACTTTTTGCATTCACATGACCAGTTATTTTTTTGTAGTTTTTTTGCCTGTTTGGTTTCAAACTTTTCTGCTTTGCAGCAGCGACTTGAATTTTTTGTAGCTTGTCGCTGATTTCTTTTTAATTTGAAATAATTTGTTGTTGCTACCGATTGTATCGACCTGTTATATCGACGAGATGCAACTTGTCGCCACAACGATACAAAAAGTGACAGTAAAGCAACAAAGCTACAAAACTTCATGGATATATGAAAGCAACATAATTCCAACAATTGTGAACAACTTTTGGCTGATAGCATTTGAAAACTCACTGACAGAAAGAAATTGAATTACTTTTTGCTCTTGAAAAAGAAAAGAGTATAATGCACTTGGGCTTCAAATGTTCTATTGAGAAAATGTGTCCAATACTTTTATATTTATTAACATACCTTTTACATCAGCTGCATGATCCACAATCATTCTGTCTTGAGCACTCTCTCTGTTCTCTATACTTGGCATGGCTTCCAATTCTTCTACCACACGAGGGCGCTTAGCAACAAAAGGAGGCAAGTCATCAATAATACTTGAAATCTCTCGCTTCATCTGATCTTTCCATGAGGTCTTAGGTGGTGTGATTCCACTCCTTGAGACTGACATGGAATCTCCAACACGTATACCATCACCTCCATCAGCATGTTTGGTTGGTACAGAACCTCCGTTAACATCAGTCACTGTCATTGCAGGTTTGGTCGTCATAGTCACATTATCCCCCTTGGCAGATGGCATTGGAGCTGGCTTGGGATGATGGGTCGCTGCTTGTGTCAAGAATGGATAGCGCCTGTCGTTACGCTTCACCATCTGGAGCGGGATCTCTCCTTTCTTGTTGGCTAGCTGGGGATTGACTTTGTGCTTGGATAGCAGCTTAACAGCTTCTAGGGAGAGATTCTTTGTGCCCTCTTTGATAGCTACATGGAATAGACCATTGCCTTCAATATCTTGTGATGATGGGTTGAGATACATGGCCCCTGAAGCATCGCAGAACTTCTCAAGGAGGAGAGTCAGTACTTTGAACTTGCGATCTGTTCAGAAATATAATAATATATATAAATTATATATGAGAAATATAAAAGAAAATATTTTAAAGATTACAAGCTTGTCAATAGACCAATTTTTTTTTAAACGTACTCAAAACCTAATTTTGAGTGTTTGTGCCCACCACAGAACCTTCAATCTACGATTTCAGAGTGTTTGCAGCTTGCGCTGAACCTCCAAAATTGGAGCAACTTTATAACTCTTAAAGCAGCATGTAATGGCATATCTCCAGGTCTGACAATCAGCTGTGATGGATAGGGACTATTTCACCTCTGCTAAACTTTATAACTCTTAAAGAAGCATGTAATGACATATCTCCAGGGCTGACAATCAGCTGTAATGGATAGGGACTATTTCATCTCTGCTTAATTTAAATCTACTGGAAACTGCAAAACCAACCCACAAACCAGCGTATAATGCCGCATCCCCTGGGCTTGTTAAACACACATTTGTAATGGAAAGGCACCATGGAATTTCTGTTAGATGTACAGATGTACACTTACCACCAGTTGTAAAGCCAATCCTCAAGGCAGCATGCAATGGCGTATCTCCTTGGTTTACACTCAACTGCGACGGATAGGCACCTTGTTCAAACAGCAAGATGAGCATATCTGTATCATAGTTGTGGTTCTTGGTACACAGTACAATAGGAGTTTCTTTCTCATCTAAGAGTCCATTTGGTCTGGCTTGGTTCTGCACGGATTAATGATAGAAAAGGAGACTAAGATTAGTCTAATGCGACATATTGTCATTTGTTGATTCCTATTGTTAAATGTTGTAGGTGACAGAGAGGGCCATGGAAAGAATCATGATAGGTGTTACAAGAAAGGACAGAGTAACCAACAAAGATCTCAGGGACACATCAAATGTACAGGATATTATCAGGGAAACAAAAGTTAAGAAATGGCGATGTGCGGGACATCTGGCTAGACAGAAGGACAACAGATGGACTATCAATGTCACCAACTGGACTCCTAGATCATACAGAGGCAGACAGAACAGAAGGTGGACTGATGAAATCAAGAACCACACTGGCATAACATGGCAAAGAAAACCACAGGATAAGATTGAAATGAAAGATTGATGAAGAGGTCTTCCTCCTGCAGTGGGGCAAAATAGGCTAGATAGATAGATTGTTAAATGATATTACTATGTGGGTATATGTACTAGGAATATACTATTAGTTATTGGGTGAAGCGGAGGTATGGTACGGAAAATAAACCCCTGAATAGTGTCATATTCAGGTGAAGAGCAGCTGAACATGGATAAGACACTGAGTTGGCAATGATTTCCCATAACGTAGTGATACTGAACCTAATAACAAATAAATGAACAATTTATCTTGAAATGATCTTGGATGACCTTGGATCAACTTTTTGATTATTTGACTTCAAAATGACCTTCTGTCTTTTAATAATCTTGATTTGACCCTACTTTGATGCATCTGGGGCCTAGAACTATCCATGGAAAAAGAATAGCTCATGTACGATCAAGGATTAAAGAGTTATTGTGGTGACTTTGAAATACATTTGATCAAGTTTTTTGAACATTTTTGATATTTGACCTTGAAATAAACATTTGACCTTACCCAAACTCCTTCATGTCACCAAGTTTTATCATCCTGGGTTCTTTGTTCTTGAGTTATGGCAAAACTTAAACCAATTTATCACACATATATATCTAAGTCTCTTCTGAACTTTTTTCAGGTGAGACAAAAATGAACATTAACCCTTTCTCTCGCACGCTTAAATACAGTCTAAGTCCGAATAAGTCATGAAAAAATGTCAGGGTCCCCCTGGGATTCGAACCCCTGACCCCGGCTATCCCGCTCTAATGTCCAGCTATGCCTAGCCACCGAGCGTGGCCTGCCCGGGCAGCAATTTCCTGACCATTTATATCCGCCGTCCGTGACATAATTCTTGATTACTTACTGTAGTACTTTGTAGTACATAGGAGGGTAAGGGTTAACATTACCTCCAACAAAATCTGCACAAATTTGATCTTGTTGATCTTGACAGACTTGTTCCATGCCTTGAGGAAGGATGCGATAGAGATGTTACTGCAGTTACAACCATGTGCAAAGCGGCCTTTCTGGATCAGCATGTACAGGGGTTTCCACCTGTCCTCACTGGCAAGGTGCTCTATAGTGCCTTGCCAACTAGCAGGGGAGTCTTCACATATCACATCCTCTGGAATGTCTGTTAGCGTATAACAAGAACAAATGATCCATTTACATCATAGCATTTTTTCTTAAATTATACAGTTTAAAGTGTCTTTAACATTTTATACTTTACCACTAATGTAAAGAAAGGGAATACTCGCATACTGTAGATCTTCTGCTTTTGCTCAGTTACTCCTCAATGCTCCAATAGGAAGCAAACGAGAGGGGCTTAGAGTGAAGTGCTGAAGATCTTAAATGTTTTGCAATGCTAGCTATGAGATGTTTTGATACTTATTGCTTAAAGACGATCGCGGGGTTTAATTTAAAGGGCATTGTTACAGAATTTGTTGTTCAGTGACAGGAAGGTTTTGACAAAACGTGCGCATGGTAACTATTAACATTTGCGCCTTATACACAAAACGCAATGCACACACTTGTTATTTATGCATTGTCTTCCCAATTATCCTCATTGCTTCGGGCTGCAGTCTACTTAATTGTATTGTGTGTTTAATAATTTATTAATTCTAGCAATTTGACATGCAGGTCACGATTACAATCAACCTATGTGTACTTTTCCGCTGGTGCTAATTCTGCCAGAGATTCAGAAGCAACATTGGTGATATATACTTTTTTTAAACTTGGGGAAACTGTCAAACTTTTCTTCATAAACGAGAGTAGTGTACATTGCGTCTGTGATTTAGTCTTTCCCTTTGGCTTTGATGGCATATTTTGGCTTGTGTTTGTTTTTAATCAAATTTACTTTTGTGAATGACAATGTCAACATGATAATCTCATACCATTGGTTGTGAAAATATGAGAATCAGGCGGTCGTTATACACATTGGTTCATATCAAATGTGTTAACGAGACTTAAGCCTTTAAAGCTTATTATCCAGTTCTCCTCCACATGTTTTATCTGTATATTGTATCAAAATTATTTTGTTTTACTGTACATGTATACTTAACATTGTGGAAATAAAGTTAAGCAATTGCTCAATTGCGATACCCCTCTGGGGCAGTAATGAATGATATGACGTCACACCCGGTCAAAAGGGAATTCCAAGGTAAACAAACACAGCGATACTTCGCACTATGCAAGTACAAATTTAATGCAGTTTGTGGTCTTATTTTCTTGCAATTTTTAATCTTAAAATTGACATATAAAATAAAATAATTTATTTATCTTCAGATATATATTCGTATTTCTCTTTATATATACTATTATCATGACCAAAAATTTACATGCATGTAAGCAGGAGTCAGTTATAAGCTTACATGCACATCCCAAAAGCATTTGTGCATGTGCGCACATGGTATTTCACTGTATAAAAGAACAGACAAAATGAAAACATATCACTGATTAATTGACAATTCACGTACCTTCAAGACAGTTGAGCTGTTTTGCTAAAGCTTTGCGACATCTGTTTACATCATTCATCTGAAACTGGTTGGTATGATTCTCGCTGATAAACTTGGCGAAGCAAATAACAGCTTGGGTAGGTTGGCTATGGTCAGCGTAGTATAGGCCTTGCTGGTACAATGACTGATGATGCAAGTCTAGAAGGAAAATAATTGGAGAGGTAATCATTACTTTGGGGAAATGGTTATACAGGTATGTGGCAAAATCATAAAAATATATGGTATTTAGATTCTTAGCTGTCATATGCTTGCATCCCTGTTTGTATTTCTTTGTGCACCCTAAGAAATCTGTAGGTGATGCTGTGCTTTTTATCAATAGTTCACTGGTATCATCAACAAAATAACTGAAAAGCACAAACATATTGAGATCACACAAATTATGTTGGTTCCCCCTCCTAACAAGAAACCCTGGCACCGCCCATGCAAATATTCCATTCTCAACACAATGCTATTGTGTTATCACACAAACTTGAAGTAATTGAAGTAACTTAGTCATGGGTTACACAAGTTATACGAGACTGTCACTGATCACCTTGTTTTCTGCGGCTTTTCTGTTCCTGTTGTCTGCGTCTCTTCTCTCTTTTCTCCTCTGCTTTCCTTCTTTCTTCTTCAGCCGCCCTCCTTTTCTCCTCTGCAATTCTCTTTCTCTGTGCTTCAGCTTCAATTCTTCTTTGTTCCTCAACTTGCATTCTCCTCCACTCCGCCTCTTGTCTTGCCCTCTGTGCTTCCTCCCGCTGTCGTTTCTCTCGTTCCTTTTGTGTTCTCCTTTGTTCTTCTATCATCTTCCTTTTCTCTTCTTGTTTCCTTCTTTCCATCTCCATTTGATTGATGAAATGTTCATCTGGATCATAGTACTGTTCCTGTTGTAACCTTCAAATTAAGTCAAAAATTTCCTTGTAAATCAACAATAAGGGGGACAAAGACCCAGTAATTGCATGTATTATATACCTCATATATAGATTCCTGTCCTCTGATTGGTTAAAAGTGAGGGCATGGATTTAACTAGGCCCGGGGCATATTTTTCACTAGGCCCGCTCAATACATTTTGCGCACAATACGGCGCGATCAGCATTGAATGAGGAGAAATATCGTAAATCATTATCGGTTCTTTTAACCAACCAGATGACAAAATCTATATATTCGGTATATAAAACGAATATTGACTGCTTTTTGTTCAGGGCATGGTTAAAATTATTTCCCCTCTGTGATCTCAAGACCATGAATATGCCCTCAGCTTCGCTTCAGGCATATTCATGGTTTTGAGATCACCTCAGGAAAATAATTTAAACCATGCCCCTCAAAGCAGTCAATATTTGTATAATAGTTGTACCATGAGTGGTCGCAAGCCCACAAGTGGTACAAATTACATGTACACAGGCCTAGGTAATACTTGGCTCCATGTATCACCCCAAACAACCTGTCTGTAATTTGACAGGACAATCAAAAACAGACCATGATACATTATTTTCATCTTTTTGCGGTTTACTTATCAAACTTCTCATATTTAGATTTTGGTGTTATCACCCACTGTTACTGTTAAGGGGGAAGCACGTTACACAATTTTATGTTTTTGCAAGTTTATTTTGTACCATAACTTTTTAAAAAAGTGCTTAAAGTTAATAAAAGTATACATTACCAGAAAGGATTTTCACAAGGAACATGATGGTGATGTTGATTTTTGACCACAAATCACAAAAACACATCATGTTCCTGACAAACACGTAAAATTGAGTAATGTGCTTTCCCCCCCTTACACTCTTTGTCTACCGTAACTTTTAGTTCTTGACTTGACTTTGTTTGACTGTCTGGAGATGTACATTAGGTGTCTGCAGTGGCACATGGAATTTGAAAGAAAATAATTCATTCATTCATTCATATGTAAAAAAATAGCATCAGGAGCTTAGTGCACAAGAACTCTTCTTCTTCATATATTATGAGTTCAAATTTATCATTATGCAACAAGTGAAGGCACTGAATATCTGAATGCTTCATTAACTACTGATCAGTAAAATCAAATCAAGAAATCTAATCAATTAGAAGTTTGAAACTGTTCAACAATACTTATATTTTTGTTCCATACAATTTCAGTGATACCAATCTCTGTCATCAGCGGTCTAATTCTGAGTTAATAATAATAATAATAATAATTCCAGTATTTATATTGCGCCTTTTCCGTGGATACAAAGCGCTGGCCATTATTATTACACCATAACAAGGGAATTGTCAGAACCATTTCGCCTTGAAATAAGCCATTTGCAGCCAATGACCAAAGGCACAGACCTATCAGCACTTAGGTTGTGATATATCCCCCCCAAAAAACAGCTCCCCAATACGCTTAGGTCAACGAGGCAAGTGTGATAAAGTTATTTGCCCAACAATGCCCAGGTTCACAACACGTTGGCGCTAGCGGGGCTGGAATTCGCAACCTTCTAATCACAAGGCCTGCTCTGTTCCGCTAGACCTAATTTTCTGATGTAATAGTTTATTCTCTATGTATAGTAACGAGATGTTATCAAGGTTTGATTTATGTCCAGTTTTATGACAATGTTCAGCAATAGCAAAAATCTAATCAAATTACAATATCTATTTCAAGGCCCTTAACTTAAAACGTTTTAGAAATTTGGAAAAAAAATGATACCTAATGGACATTATTCTTACTTCTGATGTTCAGCTCCCCAAAACTGTCCTGCGATTGGATCAAATGGCCCATGTGCTGAAGCTTCTGATTCCCATTGGAAGGGCTGTTTAGGCCTTGGTTTAGGCTTCTCATTCGGTGGTGGCCTTGACTGGTCATGCTGATGTTGAGTTCTAGTCTGCTGTTGCTGTTGATGACCTCTGGTCTGTTGTTGCTGATTATATTGCTGCTGTTGCTGAGAATTCATCTGTTGTTTGGGTCTGGCCTGCTGTTGCGGATTATACTGCTGCTGTTGAGGGTGTGTCTGTTGTTTGGGTCTGGTCTGCTGTTGCTGAGGGTATGTTTGATGCGGTTGCTGATGATACGCTGGCTGCTGTTGCCTTGGGGCGTTCCTCTCTCGTATAGCTTGTTTGATACCTTCTTTGATTTCTTCGTTTGTAGCATAATGCAATGGTGCACGGCTTTGTCTATCCAGCAGAAATGGACTCACCTGAAATTTCAAATAGCATGGGATTGAATTTGAAAATGAACAGACATATTTCTATACACTATTTGTTTAGGATTATTTTAGCCCCTTCAGGTGCATGAAACAGTGATCTACAGCTATTTTTGATATTTACACTTACACTGATCTTGGACCTAGAGGTACACAGCAAACATAAGCAAACAAAGCAAAGCAAAGAGAGATGCGCTCCACTGCTACAAATCCAGGGGGGGGGGGGGGGGGGGGATTCTTACTGACAATTGGTATACGGGGAGGCTCAAAGGTTTTGGGGTGCATTTTTGGTATATTGATGGGTGGGTTTTCGTCACAGACCCAATGCGCCCAATTTGCAAAATTGAGTGTATTTTGGAAAATTTGGACAAAAAAGCACCCAAATTGGGTGCTTTTTCTAGAAAATTGGTATAGAGATGGGTCACAAAATCACGCTTTATGAGGTATAGAGATGGTCAAAATTCCGAAGTCTACTTTGAGCATCCCCGTACAATCCCCGGGCTACAAATCGTCTTGATGTCCTGCCTGCTGCCTGCTGGAAATACCAATTACTACACAGACAGAACTTTTTCAATTGCTGCCCCAATAGTCTGGAACAATTTACACTCTGGTCTTCGAACAATGTCATCTTTTTAACTAGTTCAAAAAGGAGCTAAAAACTCACATATTTAGATCTGCATATAGTGAACTTTTAAAATAATGTTCATAGATTGTTTTTATCGCATTCTGGCATATGAGATGTGCACAACTTTATTTAGTTTTGCTCGTCCGTTACTTCTTTTGTCATTTTGCTAACTTGTTCCTTTGTATATAACTGTTTTTTTGGTTTTTGTAAAGCGCTTTGAGAACTTGTTGTAGGGCACTTTATAAGTATATTATTATTATTACTATAACTAGGCTTTACAACCTAAGCTACTGCATAAGTGCCCTTGTGTCAATTTAACATCAGGCATTAATCCTTACTTCAGTGCAATTTCTCTTTAATAGCCCTAAGTTCTATGGAAGAGAGTATTTATGTGCGGATGTAATGTAATTTACTGTGTAGCATGGTTTTTACTTCCAAAGTGATGGACTTAAGGTGGTTATACAAACAGCCTCTAGAAGGCAAGTAAATACATGAAGCACATTATATTCCAAATTGGCAGAATTTGTTGAATTTTTATTCCTAACACTAACTCAGATTTTCTGGTTATTACCATACCACTCCCTAAACTATGTGTATCTATTGGTCTTCTGAATTGACATTACCTTACCGTTGAGCTATTTCATATTAAACATAGATAAAATGCTTTTAGAATGTTTTGATCAAAGAGTATGGTGATTTGTCACAATTTCGAAAAATGAGGATATTAAAATAATTTCAAGGGCTTGTCAGAAGATCGACAGTTGAATTATACGAGTGGAAACATTAGATTAGCAGGCATCTTACCCTATAGTTACGTAGAATTTGTAATGCTGTAAGCCCATGCCCGCTTGTACTCTTTGCAACAACATGGTATAGAGATGCGCCAGTTTTGTCCAGCAGGTTGCGACTTTGTGGCTCAGGATATTTGTGTTGTAACAGGTATTCAAAGAGGACAAACCAACCTGAAAAATACAATATAAACAAGAGATCATAAGCATTAAAACACCCAGAAAGTTTCCTTGCAACTGGCCAACTTATTCTAGTCGAATGCATGCGAGGATCGTTTTCGGGACAACACGCTAGTCGGAAGGCATGCTAGTCCAACAGCTTGCTACCAAGCTTTTCTTAAATTCTAAGAGAGGCTAACAGGAGGCATGTCTGAATTTAGAAAAAAAAACTTGATAGTTCGAAATATAAAGGCCTCGCTAGTCTGAATCTTAAAACAGCTGTATCTATCTATCTATGCACCATGTCCCATAGAACGTTGGCTCCTTGAACAAATTCAGACCATCTATTCCTATCTTGCGCTTCCATATATGCCTTGTGGAAGGTGGTGCCAACAATGATGTCATCTTCCCATCTCTTCCTTGGTCTTCCCTGTCTGTTTGTGCCAGTGACTGTTTCCATGAGAATGTGTTTGGGTAGGCGGATGTTGTTCATTCTACACAAGTGACCAAACCATGTTAGCTGCAAGACAGTGATACGAGCTAGGATCCTTTTTGGTTGAAAGTGACAGGAGGAGATTCTTGACAGAACTTCTTCATTCCGGATCTTATCCTTCCAGCTGATATTAAGGATTTTTCTGTAGCATCGCATTTCAAATGCTTCCAACTTCTTCATGTCATTCTTTTTGATGGTCCAGATTTCTGAGCCATACGGGAGTACTGGGTTGACAAGTGTATTAACAAGCCGTAATTTGGTGGAGAGTGAGAATTTCCCTTGTGCTGTTGATGCAAATAATAATCTACTTTTGATTTAGCTAGTGGAGTCGTTTGATGGTGTTAGTGTTACTCCCAAATACTTGAATCTGTTAACCTGCTCAAGTGGCGTACCAACTAGCTGGATCTTTACTGGGAGCTGGTCATCACAGGAGAATACCATAGCTTTTGTTTTAGGTATACTGATCTCCATCCCATATTTCTTGCTAACATGATGAACTTGCTCAACCTAGGTTTGCAGATCATCCTCTGAGTCAGCAATGAGAGCTATAACATCAGCAAAACGGAAGTCTTTTAATTTGTAGCCATCCACGTTTATGCCCAGGTTTTTACAGCTCTCAAAGGCTTCAGCTAAGATGTTTTCGGGAAATAGGTTGAAGAGGTCTGGTGATAGAAGACATGCCTGGCGCACGCCAATAGTTGTTTCAAACCATTCTGTAAGATTGTTGTTAAGTCTGATACAGCTTTTAGCCTTGGTATAGAGATATTTGATGATGTTGATTAGTTTTTGAGGTAAACCATAATGAAGCTTCACTGTAAAGAGGCCATCGTGCCATACTCGATCAAAGGTCACTAATTTGAATAATGATTAAAAAAAAATCTGTTTTTTCTTCCAATTATCTTTAAAAGCCAACTCCTCCAACTGCTGTTGGAGGAGTTGGCTTCCTTATCAACCCTCATGCTTCAAAATCACTTTGCAGCGTTCAGAAGATCTCGTCCAGGATCATTGTTGCAGATTTTGCTGGGAATCCAGCTACCACAGTCATCTGCTGCTATAGTCAAACAAATTGTGCAGATAACTCTGAGGTCACAAGATTCTATGAAGATCTGCGCCAAACTACCAAAGATATACCACCACAATGTTCTAGTTGTCATGGGGACCTAAATGCTCAAATTGGCAAAGGAGGCAAAAAGTTCACATATAATAGAAAGACCAACAGAAATGGTAAACATCTGGAAGATTTCTTGGAAGAGTGTGAGTTGAAAGCAATCAACACCATTCTACAGAAGAAAAAA
>JXSR01S028304.1:1228-18570 GCA_000969725.1 Ophiothrix spiculata | reverse complement strand
TTCATTTCAAGTATAAGTTAAGCTATACAAGAGTGATCAAAGCATCAAATACAATATGTTTGAAAGTTCAAGGTAATTAACATTGTGTTTATCAGAATAAGACACAAGGGCAAATTGCTGAATCTGAATTTAAGACACTTGGAGTAATTGCTCAATCTGTGTAGAAGTGACTATATCACAAGATACATTAGATATCTAATATTGACTAATCTAGGCACACTTTATGTCAATACTTCAATATGAACAAGAACCGTCACAAAAATATGTCTTAACAAACTATTTCAGATTTTCGTATTACAGTTTTTTCGTCTTCTCATTGTAAAAAAACATATGTTAATGATTATAGCGAAATGGGGATGGTAGTGAAAAAGGAAATGTCTTTTTGATTTATTTTCCCCAAACAATTTACAATATATAAGGTACTTCACACTACAACATTCTTTTAACATACTTATGTTAAATCACACACCGGTACGTCTTGATGAAAAATAGGTTACTTTTTTATGGGTGACGCAAAAATATAAATAATCTCAATTTACTTAATATTAAAATATGAAATGGTTTTAACCATTTGAACCCTGGCCAATATACGCACATAGGTTTCCATAAATCTAAGGAGTCCTACTCACTACTCTCTTATGCAGGCCTATGACTTACTTTCATTCATATGTCTTTGCCTTCTTGATTACTCCAAATCAGTTTATTCTCCCAGTCCACTACGGTATCCAAAAAATGTCCATGAAAATCACAATCAGAGTCTTTGGGTTGAAAAGATTAAATGAAAGTCTTCCGGTGTATCTAGATAAAACTGTTCATAACTTTTATCATGTGAGCTGGTAAAGTGGCTTGTATATTGCCAGGTATATGTATGGCATTATATGCATCAAGCAGATATTGTACAAGAGTTGAATTATTGTACACATACACACGTATACAAGTAAGTATATCGGCTAATCGGGGTCAAATGGTTCAGACAAATCTGAATTTGAGGGTTAAGACAATTTAACCTTGATACTTATTAATTTTCTAATAATATTTTCTAGAAGGAACATCTTGAGATGAAGTTCTTTCTTCATATTTGTATATCATTTTGATGGAGTACAAACCACATCGCTATATTATTGAAATCATTAAATTTCCTACAAAACAAATCTGCAGGGTGCGTATGCCGAGAGCATGTGCGACTATGCAGCGATAGCGAAAATGCACTACGCTTGTCTTGATAGGTCGATAAACTCTTGATCACATGAAAAGATAAGTCTTCCATACTACGCAAGGTGATACGCTTGTTTACTCCATACATTTATTGCATTCAGTTGATCATGATTTGTAGGAAATTTAATGACTTCGGTAATTATTGCCAGTATCTTACTGATGTTAGTGTGCACAGATTTATCATGATTTAAAATTGACTTCGAAATTAACAGCACTGTATTTTATGTTGTTATTTCAATGTAACTTACTGGAGTGAGAACAGCACATCACATAGTGTATGAAAAATAACCTAATCAAATCATCTGTCAAGTCATGCAGCAACGGAAGGGCCCTATCACGAGTAGGGTGTGTGTGGGTGTGAACTTTAAAATGCATTTGAATTTAAGGAATCATTTTTCTTATGGTACTGCTACATACTTGCATTTGAACAAAGCAATGAAGAAAATGTTATTTGAACCGGTCTTTCTTGTTACACAAATGAAGTTCATTGATATAGTTTCTTGGCTAATTCAAATTGTAAGTTAGGTCAGGTTTAATAAACTCCAGTAAAAATAAAAACCTTGCTTTGTCATAAAAGATAAACACAAATTTTAGATACTAAACGTTATCTTAAAGATAAGAGCGTGTTAAGGATGAACAAGCATCTTTTGAAAAGCAATCCATGATCACATGAGTATAAAGACTTGTAACAGATTCAAAAAATTCTCAACACAATACTGAATAAAAATCATATGGAAGCTTTGTGAAAAATCCTGATTTGATGAAGGAAGTGTTTGAATAAATACTGGATAGATAAAAAAAAAAGATACTAAAAATGAAGTGACAGACATAACATAAATTTATATTGTTCATAGCCTCATATCAGTTTGCTCGATAACTCACAATTTCAGCTGTTTTCAATCCAAATTCAGATACGTATCCGAATTGTGAGTTCCGCCGAACTGATACAGTACATTTATATCTAAAACTGGTCAGAAAAACAAAAACCCTACATTCATGTATTTTACATTGCAATAACTAGGTCGGTCATTTTAAAAATAAATTTGGGTTGCTCCGGGAGAAATGGTTGGAAAGTCGCGAATAAAGATTTTAAATAATTGGCTTCTCAAATAAAAATATGGTAAAAGGTCACATTTTCTTTTTTGAAGTAAAACGCATCCATTCATAAGTTCAACCATACCTCAAGTTTCGTAGGTCAATAATGCCGGGAAGGGCAATTATTCATGGTTAACTGATCCCATTTTCTATCATACACCAATATAATAGTAATCAGTAACTTTAAAATTGAGTTACAGCTAATTTTTAGAGCCAGATATTCAGTGGACTGCATTTTTTTTCAATCTCTAATTGGAGAGTGGAGACAGATAGCTGAGATTTTAGAGAATTAAAATATGTCAAAAACTCAATTGTGAAATTCAAAACTTTCTGCTCATTTCGGCAGAGCACCACCCAAATATTATGCTAGGGCTCATATTTAAACTACAAAAAGAAAGGCCTGGACCCAATTCCATGTAGACACTTTCTTGTGTTCCCCTTGGTTATTAGCGAAAGGTTTTTTCTTTAATATAGCCTTACTTACAAAAAAAAATGACCTCTGTACATACATGTACTACAATAAATATCAAAGTTACCACATAACGTTTTCAATAGTTTCTCTCAGAGTTGTTTTTCACTCGTTCGCAGGGTTTTCTTTCCAACGCTTGTTGTTAAGGCCTTTTGCATATTGATGCACTTATTTAAGCACATATTTGCAGAGAGTGATATGTTGATTACGATTGTTTACACTCACGCTGTTGACTTGCGCGTTAAAAGTGGCGTACACGATCCAATTTGAAATGAAAAACAACTTTGAGAATTAGTATAGTCTGATGGATTATACTAAATTCTTGAAACAAGGAAGTCCTAACAAAAAATATACTGTTTTGTGTCTTGCATTTATTTACAACTCAAACAACACTGATGTTTCTCATAAATCAAAATAAATTTGGAATGATTGATCAGTTTACTTTCAAATTTAACAAATATTAAATACAACATTACACTACTTGTTCTTGTATACACATTCTTTCTTTTTTTTTTCAAAAAATAAATACACCTCTTTAAATATAATCACATTATGTCAAATTATCATAAACAAAAGCCTCATACAAAAGTGTTTTATGTTTTTCAACAAAAATATTTCCAAAATATACATACATTTATCAAATGTTTGAAAAATTGAAGAAACAAGCTGCATGCAGCATTCAAAACTACTGCCACAAAAACAAAGAGCAGAAAAACCTTTGTTGTGTTATTGTTGGAGAGTGTGGATACATGTGTAAAGAGTTGGTCACTATTTTGGAATGCTTCAGTGCAGTAATCTGCCCTTTGGTACACAAAACCAATATGATGCTCTATCCTCTGAACTACAGACTCATTCCAAAGTAACGTTTGTGACCGAAAAATGTGAAAATTTCACTTTTAAATGGCCACAGAACCTAGCATAAACATTAAATCAACGAGTTTGTTGTTGATAATGGTGCTCACTGGTGGGGTCAAGACATGTAGATGTTTGATTATTAAATCAATTGCCAAAATCCTGAGTAAAGTCCATGTAACGTTCGGTAACGTTTGTGACCGCGCACGGAAATGGTTTTTTGCTCCTAATCACTTCAAAGTACAATTTCTCTGAAGTGTCAACGATTTTTTTATTGCGCCTTACACCGATTATGGGAAACATATTTACAAATATTTCACAAAAGTTACAGAACATTATATCGCCAGGATTTATTTTAATGCATTGTTTTGTGTTGTAACGTTTGGTAATGTTTGTGACATTTATGTGTTACTTTTTGGTAACGTTTGTGACATTTTTGAAACAAAACATATGCTCATTCATGCACGGATATACAAACTTTACAATTTCTGATTGGAAAATACTTCTCACGTACCAAGTAACAAATGTATGACTGAAAAACATGTGGTCGAATAGGCTGATTTTTTGCTTGAAATCACAAAAGGTTCAGTTTCCACTGGAATGAGCCTACAGTTATGAGATTGGATGCCCAACCATAAGGTTGACTTTCATTAGGTCACATCTTAAGACTGTAATATCAATAATTTTGGGGTTGCAAGGCATTGCGTCAATATCAATGAAAAATATTCAATCTGGTATATGAATATCATTTTTACAGATTCAGATCTGGTATATAACAATTGTACTCTTACCGATATTCCCATTTTCAGCAGTGCTCAGTTGTTGTTGCACTTGGGATACATGTTTCTTTACCAAAGAGGTTATAAAACAAGTTCTGCACCTGTTGACTACTTACTACAAACCTTTGTGAAAAGTTTGAAACAAACCTGTTTACTGGATTCCGTGCTCAACCATGCTCTTCATCATCATCATCATTCCCAATATTGTCTTTGATTAATGATGGGTAAGCTTCACCGCTATGACACAGCAGCCCGTACACAGTACGATACAAAGGAATAAATTCCGGATCTGCTGGGTCCATGTTCTGTAGAACTGGTAAGATGTCTTCAGCTATCAGCTGAGGAAGCAAATCAAAGGGCTATTAGATAAAGGTTGGGAAGCCTGTTCTTACCAAGGAAATTATATAGGTACTCACTGCCATGTCGCTCTTTGAGCAGAATTACTGTACCTCCGGCTATATTCTGAATTTAACCCGATATCCAGGCAGATCCTGTAAATCTTCATGCGACTTGCTCTAATCAAAGTACGCCAATTTTCCTGCTAATCCGTTTTGAAGACTCTCGAAGTGTGGCACACGGAGCCGTAAAATGCCTGAGGTACAATAACTCACCCTAGATTAGCAACAATCCAAGATGGATGTCATCCCATAAGATTACACAGCAGTCAAACAAAATGACGGTAAGTACAGATTCCCCTATACAATTTCCTTGGATCTTACAAAACTTTCTGAGATTTTTTTTCCCCAAGAACAAAGGTATCGTAATCTTGGAAAAAAAATATTTCTAGGGATTAACCCCATCCAAACAAAGTACAAAGTTACAAAATTAGTTGGATTTTAACCGTTTGAACCCTGGCCATTCCACATGAACCGGTTCATCATGGATATACAGTACATGTACACATGTGCCGGTATAACGACTCGTCAGGTTCAAAGGGTAAAGCATTCCCTAAACTTTACACTTGTTACAAGATGCACATATTTCACATATTTTATTTCAGGGTTGCACTTAAAATATCTTTATCTAAATATTGGAATTTAATCAAAAAAATAATAAGATGAAGTTACCTTTTCTATGTCCATCTGCCACATGACATACTGAGCCTGAAACTGAAGCGTCACCAACCTCTTCTTATCTTTGACTTTGTTATACTGCATCACACTGGCACTAGATGATCCCCCTGATGACAGGAACATACTAGAACATCCACTAGATGCACCAGCTCCATCAGACATGGGCGACATATTCCTACAAGCTGTCTGTAACCACGGTGTAGATGAAGCTAGTGGTAAGGAAAGGTTGCGTCTGTGCTTCTTTATCGATGGTGTTGCCATGGAGGATTTGTGGTTGCATTTTGATACAAGTGTCTTTTCCACTGTAAAGAAGAAACAAGATGTGGACGAAAATTATATTACATTTGAAAAAGTAATAAACAAACTTTTTGAGGTAAAGGTCAACTACATAAGGGTTATACCTAGCCAAATTTCAGTGACAGCAAACATTTACAGAAACAAAAATCAATATAGCATTTCAGTGACAATAATTGCACTTGACAGCTGTTATGAGTGCAATTTGTCATTTCAGTGTCAGCCAGCAAGACCTAAAGTTCCCTTGAGTGCCAGCTAGTGAGGCTCAGTGTTGGCTACTGCTGACTGGTGCCAACCTATGTAGCTCCCCATTGACTTACTGTACAGAATGGCTACCCAAACACACTCATTAATAAAGCAACTGGTTTCTCCACCACTGGCTTTTCTTAATTGATTATGATCTCTTTTAACAAAAAAGATGAAAAATGTACACCATCAAGGCTAAATTTCAAGATACGGTGCATTGCAGGTAATACTGCCCCCGTCACTGATAGCCACATTTTGTATTTCCAAGATTAGAACAAAATATACACCAAATATATAACCCTTCTACACTTTTTGAGGTCCTCATTTATGAAAGGGTATTCAATTTTGCCAATTTTAGAAATGCCGGATATCTATGCCAGTTTATTTGGTGTAGTGGACCCATGAACCTATAACCCTGAACTACATGCAAGAGATTTATGATACACAAACAATGCCTCTCTGAATTTTTAAAATCCTGTTTTTTTATATATGGTTGTCTTGCAATTTGCTGCATAAATTCTAGGTTCCCAAGAAAATCAACAAACTTCTATTATTACAAATTTTACTGTCAAACGACTACTTAAAATCAATGACCATTCGCCCCTCATTTGATCCTGAACTAAAGTCATTCAAAGAGTGATGAAATTTCAATTAAAACTCACCTGTTTTGAGTTGTACTATTTCTTGTTGTAATTCATTGTATCTACTTGTAATGGTTTGTAAGAGAGCCTTGGTTCGATAGATTTCTTGCCATGTACAGGTACCTAGAAAATAACAAAATGTTTTAAAATGTATTCATGCTATTAAAGGTGTAGGTTCCGATCACATTCTCATCCCCAGGGCTCAACCGGAAGTATTGAGTTTTTGATATCAAATGAAAGTCCATATTTTTCTGATTCTAGTCCAAAACTTCACCTCCAAATTCCAAATAGTTTTTGAGATATAGTAAAGAGTGTAAAGTTACTTGGTATACCTATTTTCCATTTCTTATGTATTTTCATAACAACCTCATCCCCAGAGTTGCATACTTTGTTTTTCCTCTGAAGTTTTTAAAATCCTATAAACTGAATCAACACAACAGTGGGGTCCCTACGAGTGGGGCAATTATCATTGAGTTTCAGGTTTTTTATGTTCTGCCACATTTCAGGGGGTATGCGAAGTTGAGGTTTACGTAAGTCCAAAGGAAAAAAAAAAGTGTAAACAAAAAGCAAACCGAGGGTGAAACCATCCAAAAGGCATTAAAGAGGTCAAGGTCAATCAGTTAAAAGTAGATTATACACATGTTAAAATAGGAACACATCTACAGCACATGGGTAGCCATTTAAATCTGTGACTATCTATCAACAATATCATTTTGGCGCAAAATAAAACCATAGCTACGACGAATTCCATGTTTATGATCAAATTGCTTACTATGAAAAAAAGTTGAACCCAGACTTACAGAGATGGTTACGGATATGTTTGTTTGTAAGTCTTTCATGAAATCAAATTACGAATGTTAATGTAACTTTAAAAGAATCAGGTTTTAAATACTACGCACATTTGTAACTCTTTGCGAGATGCACACCAGGCAAACTACCAAATGATGTTTGAACACATGCAAAGAGAGCATACATTTTCTATAGCAACATTCACAACTTTATGACTGGTGAAGTTGGTTTACATGACACCAGGATGCAGGACACACAATGCCTATAGGTTTTACACTACTAAATAACTACCGTGAACCAACCCATGGCCAAAATGGGAACTATTTGCTTTAGAAAACCTACTCTAAAAAGCTTAAAATTGAGCTATGATGTGTGATAAAATATGAAGATTTCATATTACATCGTTAGATTTGAGTGTCTTCTTCCATTTTCTGACATTTGATTTGGAAAATAGTCAGAAATTACTCCGCCAGAGTAATTCACCGAATATTGGCCTGATCCCAGTTTTTTGCCAATTCATACTTGGGAAAACAGGGCGGTAATGACATTACTACATTCAGCATTTCTAAAAGTGAAAATTTTCCAGGTAATACTAATACTATGCTGAAATTTTGACTATTTGTAGAATACATGTCGTACTTTCACCAAAT
The DNA here is from genome assembly GCA_000969725.1 of Ophiothrix spiculata. NCBI lineage: Eukaryota > Metazoa > Echinodermata > Ophiuroidea > Amphilepidida > Ophiotrichidae > Ophiothrix > Ophiothrix spiculata. The sequence continues at coordinate 10,467 of JXSR01S028304.1, read as the reverse complement.
AATGCCCTTTTATTCATCTAAGAATTCTAAATATGAGAAAAGCAGCCTCAAAATTGACGATTTTATCATATAAAAGTATAGGAAAGGCATTTAGTAGAGTATAACCAATAAGGCTTGACGTCCAAAGACATTTGCTCACCCGAGAGACATTCCCTCGCGATATTCGCTCTGACTTATTCGGTCAAACGGAGAGGTAATGACACTTACAATGCTTGAATATTGGTAAAATCGTTGTTACTATCTATTTAATTAATGCCAAAATAAAAGCAATATTCAAGCATTGTAAGCAATATTTTCTCTCCATTTTAGACAATTTGTCACAGCAAATATTGTCAGCGAATGTCTGTCGAATTAGCGAATATTTTTGGACGCCAAGCCTAACCAACATACCTGTGATACTCGTAACTACTTGTTGAAGTTCTTTAGCAACATGGCAGAGTTGACTGCACTCTGCATTAAGCTGCCCCAATTTGTCCTCCAGATCTTTGAGAGACATCAGTGAAGAATTACTTGAAAACTGAGAAGAGAAAACAAATTTATAACATTTTATAAATATCATTACTGATTGGCCTGAACTGGTCAATATGATTATATACTATTGCTTGCTCAAAACAGAATCAGTACTGAAACAAATATTGACTGCTCTTTCATTCTGACGAGAGTAAAAACTATTTCCCTTAAGTGATCTTAAGACTACTGCACTCTACTTAAGGTACTTTTGCTGTAACCCTGTATTACTTCCATGTAATGTCCAAATATTACGCACAAATTCATCAAAAAAACTTACTTTTGACATCGCAAATCACTTAATTCTCACAGAAATTTACTGATGGTTTATCAGCCAATCACAGCTCAATGATCATATGATAGCAATCAAATTAGCCAATCAGAATACAGAATTTATAAAACATGCGATAAATATTGGTGCTGCTGTTAATTGATTATTTGTCTCAATCTCAGAAATTATATTGGAATGTGTGAATAAATTTGTACTACCAATTGCAGAGTTCGGTGCAATTGGGTCACCTTCCTTATCTTAACCTTTTCCTGCCGTAAGGCATCTGGGGGAAGCCCTAAATTACTGTCAACTCAGACGTAGGACGTCCCCTAACAGTGAACCATAAGTAAACTCACTGCCTCTTACCTTCAAAAACACTATCCCAGGCAATGTGTACAGTTCATACAGGCGTATTATGCTGAAGTCTCGTTGAATTATGTAGAATATGTCTAAGGATAATTTGAATTTACTACAAAGTTAGCTACGAGGTAAAATGCCTTCACCCTGGGGCGGAAAAGTGGTCAGACTGGAAAGGGTTAATATGTCAGAAACCTTTTTAAAAAGTTGGGATCAAAATATATGTTTCTGCATTGTTATAGCCTATTTCAGAAAACTTTGCTAAAATAATTACTATCATACCTTGGACTCCAGTCTTGTTCTGAAATGACTTTCCATGGTGTCACTCTCATATGACGTTGAGTCAGGCTTCTCTCTCAATTTCCTTGCACTGGAATGGAGCTTCTTTAATTTGACAGGAATTTTCAGTGAGGATCTGTATTAATGCATATATTTAGATTAAATGGTAATTATCTCATATCATGTTGGGACAAAATAAAATGATCTAGTGTATTGAATAATGCACCAAAATTAACCATATTTGCATTGATTTATTCCTTTCACTCAAAACATGAAATGCACAACTAATATAATTCCAGGCATGAAAATTGACTTTCAAAAACAAGCTGAAAGGGTCAAAATTTAAAATTTGCACCAAATAGCTTTTATAGGCAGATCTTACACGAAAAAGCTAAAAAGGTGTACAATTCCAGACATTGAACAAAGCTGAAATCAGCTGAAAGCTGACAATTTTCCTGCCTGTAATTCACTTGTATTTTGAACACGCAAGTATTTAGCAAATTCTAATAGAGAATTTCCTTTTGTTGATTGTGTTTGAATACACTATATTGGTATCACATATCTCGCCCTGTGTACTGACTGACTTATAGTCATACATAGCATATCTTTATTCATCTATAAGTTAGACACAATAAATATATCAACATGATGAATTTCATATAAACAACATGAGGAACATGGAAAGAGAAGATCAATTATTGTTTGATCAGCTTGTAGCGAATCCTCCAGATTATGTTTGTGCCAATCATGGCACTGATAGAACAATATTTAGCAATGGCCTTAGCGACACGACTAGGAAAGCCAAGCTTCTTTAGTCCAGAACGAAAACGGTAATGAACATGCCCGAGTGACCCTATCACAAAAACGAGGATTTTGCAGTCAAAGCCACATAACGTGAGCAAAGTACAGAGTGGCTGGTACTTTTGGAATTTGGCATTATAACAGTCATCAATGAAGGCATCGAATGGACAGGAAACCTCGATGATGGTACACTTCATATTTTCATGATCAATTAAGAACAAGTCGGGTTTTCTAGCCTGAATATTTTGAAATATGTTGGAAAATTCAATTTCATCGTCATTTGTGATGAGGTCACTTGAAACAAGCTTTTCATGATGTATTGTCATAGAATTGTTATATTTTGATATTTCGTTCTTCAAAATCATAACCAGTCTGTCATGTCTGGCAATATAGTTGTTATGAAATTGCATGCAGCCATTTGCCACATGCGAAATAGTGTCACTTGGATCGTTGCAAAGAGGGCAAGACTTATCGACCTGCGGATACATAACATGGAGCAGAGAATTTGATTCAGCGATTTGAAGTCTTGCTTTGGTGATGAATTTGATGACGTCATCACGTATATCACATACAGGGAATTCATAGTGCGCTATTCCTCCCTGAATTGTAATTCCACACGGACTCAGTACACTTTACAGGTGTTCGCTGACCACTGTGGCCAAAGTAAGTTTCATTCCACATCAAGCATCATTTCTGCAGGTTCTGCGGTAACCACTAGGGACGCTTAACCTTAATCAGCCCACATTATGCACCATTGCTGCTCAGAGCAGCTCCCCAAGTTTCGAACGGGTTTCCATAAGATAATTAGCGGTTGGTTCCTTGTCCAATGGAATTTCACGCACACTCAACATTTTGGCACCAGCGGGGTTCAATTTTGGGACATTCCGCACCGCAAGCAACTCACCATTAGAGCTAACTTGACTGCTCATATAGACAACTTATTGTTTTTGCTAAGGTGTTGGAGCACAATTGGGCCGCACAGCTGCAAACTGGCCACATCCTTGATTTTCCAAAATGGCGACCGTAGGTTTGATTATGCACCTCTAAATAATTTCAAGACATGCAATGAATATTTACAATAATCTTGAGGTGAAAAATCAAGCCTACGGTCACCATTTTGGAAAATCAAGGCTGTGGCCACTGGCCAGCCGCACAAAGTTGTGGCCTAAATTGTGCTCCAACGCCGAAGAATCAGATGGTGCATTTGCAGAGACAAACTATTTTGTCAAACTATCACTCAGGCATGAGAACACACATCCACAAAAGCAAATGAGCAATATAGGCTAACGCTCAAAAAACCTGAATTCAGATTTAATCCTGAACATTCTCGATCAATGGAATCTCAAATCAAAGACTGCATTTATGATTTTATGGAGGTTACACTTTCTACACAATAGTCACTTGTTGACAAGATCTTATAGTTGGGCAATAACTTAAATCCAATTTCTACAAATACATACCCATCTTTGGTGAGCATGAAAGGTGACATTTCCATCACGCCCTCTTCCTCAGTCCGACAGCTGCTTGCGCTACCAGTCATTGCCATACGCTCAGTCTCATCGACAAGATCTGCTACGCCACTTTCACGATCATCGCTACTCCAAGACATACTCTCGACTGAAGGAGAATTGACAGTCCTCCCATTAGATCTGCTCTCTTCCGATTGGGACCTAACCAAAGGATGTCTCTTAGCACCAGATGCCAATCTCTCAGATTTTGACTTTTGTAAATTTGATTTTTGTTCAGAAATGACACTCTTCCTTTGAAGAGTAAGGCCTGTTGGTGGTTTTTTAGTCCTTGATGCATGCCTGCCAATTTCAGCAGAACTAGTCCTGTATTGCAGCTTTGAAGCTGAAGTTGGTTTTGGTACTTTAACAGTCTTTGATTTTAGTGGTGGTAGCTTGACTGGAACACCGTTAGCAGTCCTACTTTTAGACGCACGTGATGTAGTTGAAGCTGCAGGTCTCGCAGACTGACTCAATAATTGTTGCAGTTTGGATGCACTAATGACAGCAGTGTCAGAATCGGGGGTCTCCTGTCCATTAGTACTAGATTCTGTCTCCACTTGATCAGTAGTCATGTGGTCCGTTGATGTAGTGGGTGAACTTTGAGGTAAGTTTTGTTTACGATTGTGAGACGATAATGATGATGAAGATATATGGTGGGTTCTGGCTTTCGTTGTTGTGTTTTTTGTAATCTGTTAGAATGAAAATAATGAAAATGGATTAAAGCATTAGCCTATATATATTGTGAAAATATACATTACATAGCTAAAGAATGCACTTTTCTAGATAAATGGCAAAGCAGTTGAGAACCCCACAAACTTGATAGAATGTGAAAGTATAGGAGCCAAGTTTTAAAGGTTAGCTTCCAGTTATTTTGATATTTAAAATGTTGAGGGATGTAAAGTTAAGGTGAGATTTTTGTGAAAACATTGTGCTGGGTAAAAATTATGAATCTGGAAGAATCTTTTTTTTTATTTGACTCTTTAGTTTTTTGTTACCACACCTACCCCTTTTCCAGGTCAGGGATTGATGGTTTGTAGAAGGGCCAGTCAGGGAACCAGAGCAGGATCATTCTTTTTGCATCTTTTTGCATGACCTTAAGTGCTCAACCAAGTAGGGAGCATAATACTTTGATGACTCTCTGCTCCATTGCAATGTTTTTAAAGAACTAACACACGTATCCCTCACCAGGCCTGGAAAAACTGTCCCTCACACTAAAGGAATTTCTTGTACACTAAATAGCAATTCTGTAGCCAAATCATCACAGTTTCAATATATTCATAACAGTTTGTCCATAAATATGAAAAATCACCTTAGCTTGCCGTTTTCTTGCCTTCTGTGCTTTACTTAAAATATCTTCTACATCTGCTAAAGCCTTGGCCTCCTCTTGTGACAATAACCTCTTCCCATCTTCTTCCTGGAGGTAATTAGGCTCGCTTCTATCGGACCCGGCGCTCTTTCGTCCACTACCATTTTGCTCATTACAGCCAGTCTCTTCCTGACCTGGGTGTTCTTTGCTAGCTGGCCATGGTTGCAAGAGTTTGTGTGAATCAGAGCAAAGAAACTGATAAAGATGTCTGCTATCTTCTACATTTTGATAAACTTCTTGGATGAATTCATTGACACTACAAAGAAAAATCAGTTAAATCAGTTACATGTAATTCAAGCAAACTATGCCAAGGACTAAAAAAAAAAATCAATTTTCAAAATGGGATGTCGGCCATCTTGGATTGTCGCTAATGGAGGGTGAGTTATTGCACCTCCGGCATTTTTACGTCTCCGCGTGCCACACTTGGAGAGTCTTCTATAAGGATTAGCGGGAAAATTGGCGTACTTTGATCAGAGCAAGTTGCAATACACAATGCTTGAAACACAGACACGGCTTGCACGTGAAACACATTATACACGCTGTATGCATACGTCAAGTGAAGATTTACGCGATCTGCCTGGATATCGGGCCAAAGTCCAAATATATCCGTAGGTACAATAACTTTTCTCCATGATCGACACAAGATGGAGGTGAACCCAGATTCCCCTATAAAATTCTCTTGTACCACACGATACATCAAACCCATTGTAGGCCTACTAATTTTTTTCTATAGATTTTCATTTGGAAAAAAAAGGCCTTTAAGTCTCGAAATTACCTCGCAGCAATTTTTTTTTATTGACATTAGAATTTTTCCCATAGATCTCAGTATGCAACAAATATAGAGATTGAGCATAGCAAGCATAATCACAGTCTAAAAATATGTGACCCTGCGGGTGACCATTGCAATATTAGTGAATCCTTACCCCAAATTACTGGCATTGGTACTGGTACCACTGCCAGAAGGGAACCCCGCAAGCAAGCCTATCACATAAGTGCACATACCCAATGTATAAGAAATGGTAATTTTCATCAAAAATACACAGCAACACTCCACAAAGAATATACTAAATTTAAATTATAAAGACTTCCTGGTATTGTCAGTTACACAAAAATACTGTTTGAAGACATGTAACCATGGAAACCAAGTTAACAAACCAAAATTAAGTGTTTGATTTCTTTGTTTCGTACAGCACGGTTTTGATATATTTAGTTCAAAAAGGTTCCTTTCCTGAATATTGAAAAAACAATTTCTGTTTAGTTAGTTTATTATTTTTTATTTTATGAACAAATTACTGTTACCGGTATGTGATAAGCTGTCCTATACAGCTTGCCACTTGTCCCAAGAAATTGTAATTTTCATAAAATATGCACTGTAACACTCCACAAAAGATATTCATGAATTTACCTAAAACTTCCTGGAGTAGTTAACTGCACAAAAATACTGTTTGAAGACATGTTACCATGGTAACCATGTAAACAAACTAAACACAAATTGTTTGATTTCTCTGTTTCGTTCAGCACAATCTTCATAAATTTAGTTCAAAAAGATTCCTTGCATGCATATGGAAAAACACATTTCTAGTTTTTCAAGTACCATTAATTTAGTATTTTTCATTTTAGTAAAATCAATGACGTCAATGAACTATATGTTCCAAAAGCAATACAAGCAAGTTGGACTGGTGAAAGAGCTGTATTATACAACTTGTTAGGATCACATAGAACTTTGAAATTTTTTACAATACGGAAATATTCTTTTTAGCTAACGCTGGTCTACATTTGATCGTGAAACCTGATCGCCTCACTGAAATGATTTATCTCATTCATCGAACGGGCGGGGAGCATACACAATTCTGTAGAGAAATTCACGTGACTTTGCCCAATGACACATTTTGTTGATCTTGGTTTCATATGCATGTCTTTCGCTGATAGCAAATCTTTTTCATATGTCATTATGCAGATGGAGCTCTATAAAATCGGGCACCATAGATCGACGATTGTTGACACTGCGTGATCACTGAAGAATGTGTAGGTAGAGGTAAAAAACATCATCCAGATTTCATCTTAATTGGGAATAAATGAGAATTTCAAATTGTATGTTTGTATCTTCCCACTAAAATGAAATCTCCGAGTCTATTTTTGTGCAAATTGTGGATTTATTTTAACGAAGGTAGCCGTAAGATGCATGAACACTAAAATCCTGAACTCTTGCTCCATTGAAATACATGGTTGCAAGGTTGCCGAATTCGCTTAGCATCAGTGCCTCATATAGGATATGAGGCACGAGTTCAGTGCAAGTCTACATACATCGTCGATCGAGTCATGACACTACAGTACAGAGATGAATGACTCAGACGTATAATTTTCTGCATTCAAAGTATTTCCAAAATTCAAAATGATGACCAGAAATTACATTAAAATTTATTAAACTTTGTCATTAATTTCATATTAATTTTATATAATTTACTTTTATAAATTAAGGTTACAATTTAGACCAGTTCTTATTTAACAAATTTTATTCTGTCTTTAATTCCCTAAAATACCCAAATACTTGTAAGTTGAAAGTCACACAAAAATGATGTTTGAAGATATGTTTACAAATGGTAACCATGTAAACAAACAAAACATACCGTTTGATTTCTCTGATCTGAACAGTGCGATTTTGATCAATTTAATTCCAAAAGGTTTCTTTCATGAATACGGAATCAGGGCTTCATTTTTAAAATTTTCAGAAGAGCTATAAATTGCTCTTCTTGACCTTGACCTTGGGTCAAGAGCTATCCATGGTCCAAGAAGAGCTGTAGAAGAGCGGTTTGAAAAGCTCCTCTGGAATGAATAAAAAGAGCTGTTGTGTAAATAAGAAGAGCTATTTCATACTATTTGAATGAATATAAACAGTTGCAAGTTAAGGTATCTAAGCATTCAGAACCTCTGCTGCACAGATTAGCTATCCATAAATAAATATCATTAATGTCACAATCTATTTTTGACATTGCACAATGTGCTTCGTGACAAGTATGTCCCATTTATGTATGTTGTTTTCCCTTGCAACCCCTGATCACGAGCGTCTCAAAAATGAAGCCCTGCGGAATAAAACATTTCTGTTTTTTCAAGCACCATTTGTATTTTTCAATTTATGCACAAATGGCCGTTATGTGATAGGCTGTACTACACATCTTGCCTCAAGCCAAAATGAAGATTTTTGGCTTGTCACCTTGTGTTTCTCGAGCAAGAAAAAGCCAATAGATGGCGCCCTTCACTTCAAAAACTGTTTGCCCACTTGTGACATCACAAGTGGCCACTGCTCATTTTCCCATAGAAAACAATGCAAATTTTTATACAATTTTAGCTTAATTGAGCGTCACCTTCATGATTTCTAGTTTAATAGATGTTGGTTATTGGTCATTTCCAAACACAACCCTGTATTCATTTGACAGGATAATATCTGAGGATATGAAAGGGTTAAATATTGAAATAAAACATTTTCCCCATAGACACTTGTCAGTTAATGGGTATAAGAGTCTAAACTTCAAAATTCAGCAATAAAAAATGGGGGTCACCGATCATCTAAGCGCGCTATGACGTCAAATATGATGACGTCATTTTCATTTTAATTGACAATAACTTGAAAACCCGAGCGTTAGGTTAATTAACGTAATTAACTTTTTTTATCTGTATGATGTTATAAAACCAAATTTTGACATTCCCAGCAATGAAAATTGTTTTTTAGATTTTACCCCATGTAATTTCATCTCTTGCTATCTTTTGCTGACCCCATATTTTTTTTTCTTTATTTGACATCCACTTGACATTTACAATTGATCAGCAAAATATTAAAAAATTCTACTGGTAGCAAATATTTGAAAAATCAGCATTTTGTGGTATAGGAAATCACACGTAAAAAGTTTTATCACTGAAGGCCCGTTGGCGTTGGCTCGGGAGCACTCGTAGCTACTCATTACTATTTCGCGCTATTTTCGGCGCTTACCGGGAAGACAATGCGTAAAAACTAGTTCGCGTGTTGCGTTTTGCGTATTAGGCACAAGTCTTACGCTTGGATACACCCAGTTCTGGGAGGATAATTTTTCTGAATTATCCTCCCAGCTTTCAGCCTTACTTAAAAAGGTGTGTAGTAAACTGGCATTGTTTACAT
>JXSR01S028302.1:92083-102330 GCA_000969725.1 Ophiothrix spiculata | reverse complement strand
AAGAATAATGTTTGAGTTACGGCCCTTTGAAATTGTTAAAATTAATATTGTAAAAAAAACCAAAAACTGGAAAGAGATATAAATAATCCATGATTGTTAGAAATGCGACTGCAGATGATATAAAAACAAAATGATTTTGGTTATTGAATTTGAAAATAATCGATATATCGATTTTGGACTTAATTACTTTTTTGCGCTCAAATTGGAACAATTTAGGGTTTTCAGCATAAAGATACTACACAATTTTTTAACAGGTAATTATAAATAAAAACGGACTTTTAAGTCTCACGACAAGCAACGGAGACCTGCGTATTGCAGTTTTGAATTTTCCGCCCGTCATCGTTAGTTAAAGTCAGTTAACGTTCATACAATCCGCCGTAGCCAATCACGATCGTTACCCTCAGCTCAGCTACCCTCCGTCGTTACTTTAAGACTACCCTACGTCACAGTGTAAACGCACCTCATGATAGCTAAGCCTAGATGTTGCGGGTTCAGGTCCCGGTCGGACCATGTCTCCTTGTTTAGGCAAGAAACAATCTAATTGCTCTGTGGTTCGGAAGTCACATTCGAGCTGAAAAAGGTTCACTAGTCCGAAAATGTAATAATTAAGGTTCGCTAGTCCGAAAATGAAAGAAGGTCCGCTAGTCCGAAAATATTTTTGGATTAGCGGACTCGTATTTTTTTTTGGACTAGCGAACTTTATTTCATTTTCGAACTGGCGAACCTTATTTCATTTTCGGACAAGCGAACCTTATTTCATTTTTGGACTAACGAACCCTATTTCATTTTCGGACTACTGAACATTATTTCATTTTCGGACAAGCGAACCCTAATTCATTTTCGGACTAGCGAACCTTATTCCATTTTCGGACAAGCGAACCTTATTTCATTTTTGGACTAACGAACCCTATTTCATTTTCGGACTACTGAACATTATTTCATTTTCGGACTAGCGAACCCTAATTCATTTTCGGACTAGCGAACCTTATTCCATTTTCGGACTAGCGAACCCTATTTCATTTTCGAACTGGCGAACCTTAGGATTTGTGAACCCTTTTTGATTTCGGACTAGCGGACCTTATTTTATTTTCGGACTAATGAACCTTTTTTTCATTTTCGGACTAGCATTTTCGGACTGGCAAACCTTCAGACTAGCGGGCTGTAATCGCTTTAAGAATGGTTTTCTCTCATTTTTTAACATTTCTAAAACGTTTTTGTTTAAACCAAAGTTATCTTTTTACCAATTCAAAACGTTTCAATGATAAAAACAAACCAACTGTAACCAATTAAGAACCTTTCCAAAACGTTTCAGAAGCATTTCAGACACGTTTTGTGTTTGGGGGGTTGGTACCCCTTGCAAATGTTCCTTCTTCTTGGGGCTCTGTTTTGTTGATTATCATCAGAACCCGGTTTGAAAGTAATTGTAGTCCCCCTGAAATGGAAGTCCGCCTTCCATAGACAATAACGGAATAAAGCGTGAAATTAATGAACATTGCCTGAGGGTTGTTAACTTACACTTTACTGTACACCCGGACAATAAAAACGGGGGACTTAAGTCACTTAACCGGCCTCAAAATTATTTTCTTCAAATGAAACTTTCTAGGTGTTTTAAAAAACGGCTGGTTAGTGATGATGAAAAAAATGAAACATTTACATATGTGACCAAATGTTTATTGACAACATATCAAAAAAACATAACAGGGAAAATAAAAATGAATTTGGTGCAATATTACATTTATATGGTTTCTCTTTAGTATGTGTCCACCCATTGGCTTTTCTGTTACTAGTATATGAATTCGAGAAAGATTTGTCGCAAAAGTAACATCGATAGGGTTTTTTCGAGTATTCACTCATTCGCTCAAAAGATTGTGAGAAACATTCAAATTAATAATTGCATTGATATGGTTTCTCTTTAGTATGTGTCCTCTTACATATTTTCACTTTTATTTAAAAATATTTGGGACAGTATCTAGAAGAATTGTTCTGTTACAATCAAATTTGATGGGGTTTCTCTTTAGTATGTTTGTTCTTCTCATGTTTTTTCCTATGATCTGTCCTTGAAAAACGTTTATCACAATAATTACATTGAAAAGGTTTCTCTTTAGTATGTGACCTCTCATGCCTTTTTCGGTCACAATCTCTTAAGAATGGACGATCACAATAGCTACATTGATAAGGTTTCTCTTTGGTATGAATCTTTTCGTGATTTATCCTACCACTTGAGCTTGAGAATTTCATGCTGCAATAACTACATTCATGGTGTTTCTCTTTAGCATGGGTCCTCTTGTGATGTTTTCGGTCACGTCTTGAAGAAAAACTTTGGTCGCAATAGTTACATTGATAAGATTTCACTTTAGTGTGTGTCATCTCATGCGCTGCTCTGTTAGTTGTCTGAGCAAAACATTTGGTGCAATAATTGCATTTATACGGTTTCTCTTTAGTATGTGTTCTCTCATGGGCTTTCCTGTTATACGTCTTCGAGAAAGATTTGTCACAATAGTAACATTGATAGGGCTTCTCTTTGGTATGCAGCGATCGCTCATGTTGTATTCGCTCAGACGACTGAGAGAAACATTTAGTGCAATAGTTACATTGATACGGTTTCTCTTTAGTATGGTGAATCCTCTCATGTTGATTTCGCTCTGACGACTGCGAGAAACATTTCCCACAATACTTACATTGATACGGTTTCTCTTTAGTATGCGTTCTCTCATGAACTGTTCTATTATAAACCGTTGCAAAATATTTCGTGCAATAATTACATTGGAAAGGTTTCTCTTTAGTATGTGTCCTCTCATGTGTTATCCTGTTACTTGTCTTCGAGAAACATTTGCCGCAATAATTGCATTGATACGGTTTCTCTTTAGTAGGCCATATCGTATGATGAATTGTCACATCACGTGTGTACGAGACATATTTGTAATTACACTGATAAAACATGTCTTTCGAGTGATCTTGCTCACTTCCTGTAGTAAGCTTACTAAGCTTAACCACATTAAGCTTACGTCGTGCCTCATAAGAACTATATAGTCCTATGTGTCTTCCCCCGGGGTGCCTTCTCCTTCCCCGGGGGTGTTTTCTCATCATGTGCTCTTTACAACGATCAAAATACTCGAATGACAACGAACAATATTTGCATACGTATGGTCGTAGAAACATTTTGTATGATATATCCATTAGGCCTACTGAAATGAAAATGAAGAAGCCGGGCGTGCAGAAAACAAGAAATGTCTTTAAAGAAGACAATGCCTTATATCGCACACTGTCTGTACTGCACTGTAAAGTAATGAACGTGGACAGAGCGGCGACGGCGGGTGTAAGTTTGGCTGATAGAAAGCCCAATATGTTGTCAAAGTAACACACTTAGCAAATTGTTGCAATTAGGACCTATTAATAAGTAAGTAACTTCAACAGTCAGCTAAGATAACTCAAAATACATTAACTTATGTGTGACTTGTCTATCATACACCCAAGTGGAATCTAATGCTGTACAGTCTCAGTCTATATTTTTACTGCAATCACAATAAGCTTAAATGGAATTGTCGTCCACAACAGCAATAAATCAGCAACAGCTCACTATACTCAATATGTACTTAAAACCGACAATCCAGAACCGGCGCACATATGTCCCACTATATCCCTAACACTTAAATCTGTAAAACTCCTCCAAATCCACACTCGCCAGTATCCAGCCAGGTATATTAGCTATACAAAAATGAGCGGTATATCGACTAGTCACAGCGCACACCACTGAAATCTACACTGTTATTATGAAACGCACAACACTAATTATACTTCAGTTTTACTACACTGCTCCCTCCTCTGCTGGGGCACTGTCCCCAGTCACCAGTGCGTAAAAACATACGATTTTTGTAAAAGATAAACATTTTGGTAGCATTTTTACAGATACATTGGCAGAACTTTCCAATTCCGTTTTTTAACATGGGCAACACTGTTCTTATAAACATGAGTCCTTAGTAAAACTTGTATGAGTCCTCCATTATTTGGTACATGGGCCAAATTACCCAAACGCCTCCATTTTTATAATCAATACAGAAACAGTAGGCTAGGCAAAAAAAGTAACCAATACATGTCATTATCTTCCATGTGAAATGCAACAAATTAATATTAAGAGAGTTTTCTGACTCTGAAGCTGGGCACCTTCATATGCCATTTTGTTTACTTCATATGCCATTTTGTTTACTTAAATGTCTTCAACAACATGTTTCATGTCATTTCTCACACTATACTGTTTCTTATTGATTGTTTGCTGAATGCAGTCTGATTGAAACTCGACTGCACTTTCAGTTTGTCTGTCAATGTTGGATCCACTACAGATAATCAGAGTCGGTATCTCTAAGTTAACGAAATCCAGACTATGAGTCGAATCCAGATGATATACTACGACGCTGATATGGACACTTCCTACATCTGTACATAGGTGACCAACCTCGTGACAGTTGTAGCAACGTCGTGTTATTGATGACACTCTACAAATTCTACGGGTGGGCCTGATCTCTGATGGGTGTAGCAACGTCGTGCCGGCAGACAACCGCCGGTTGGGTTTTGAAGCCGCCCCTAATGCAGAACGCAGGTACGGTGGCCTCGGTTACTTTTTGCACAAGCCAAGCTGCATCTTGTCAAATTTACCAGTTGCTTTGAAAAAAATAATTCATATATTTCCATATAAATGTACAACCGTTTAGACGGCTGTCAGATTACAAAGGCTCTTGCTAAATTTGCCATAGTTTTTGCAAAAAAGGGGTACAATCAATGTCAAATCTTTGAAATGGGGGTTTAGAAAAAATGAAGAACTCACATGTAGTTACCACTTTTAAATACCGTGTACCGGTCGAGACAAGTCGCCCAAAATATTTTTTGCATGCACGGACTGCAGGGCTTAGTATGTCGATGAAAGATTTCGAGTTTCGAATATTGATCACGGATCCTTTCAAAACATACGGTGTAAAACTAAACACACAAATTCCGTGTCTTCCTTAGGCATGCAAGGGGAGGGGTAAACGGAAGGCTTGGCATTTAAGAACAAAACATACTGTGCATATAAGCATTACATTTCATGCCCGCTGTACTCCCAGCTGATCATTCATGTGTCATTAATTGTGATTAATTACAAAACCTCCATACTGATTTAAATGAAAATACAAAAAAGATATATACAATCACCAGTTGTAGTTTTAAGCTTTGTATACAACTGAAAAAATCAGCACTATTAAGAACCTGCTTTCTTTAAATTTTACGGAGATGGATGCTCGAAATACCCACCCCTCATTTATGATTTCGCGGCCCGCGATTAAAGGGATAATTATTATAGGCCTATCCCTTTTTCACGAAATTTAGAACTTGCATGGTTACCACTTTTTCGTTGACTTGGGGACCGGGCTTGTCTCACGCAATATCATGATGTAATTTTAAACATTTTGATGTAGCGTGTGAAGTGGTTTTTAAGGGTAAATTACCTCCATCCCAGGAAAATATGAATACCTATTTTTTAATCATGAAAAAGTAAATAGTTTCAACTGCATTTGTGGGGACTGGAACCATGGCTCAGCTCGAATTAATCATGCATTACGAAAAATTGCAATTTTTGCCTCAATGCAATGCTCTATTTGCAAGTAACTTAACATGAAAAGGCACCCCTTTTTCTACAGACGTCGACGACGCTAATGAGCCAATATCCGACCCGTTTTCGACGTTTTTCCTGACAAGTATGCGTACCACATATTTCTTCGAGCGGCCCCTCTGGGTAATTACACCTATTTTCCCCCACATTTTTGCTACATCACAAAAGTAAAGAATTCGGGCTCCCTGGTATTTGAGACGGTCCCCTTTCTTTACAAAATTTATATTTCTACAATGTTCTATGGGTTTTCATTTTTAGAGTTTTCAAAAATGTTGAGGCAAGTCCCTCCCAAAACCAAACTTGAGGCCATCCAGCGATAAAGCACATACACACTGGTTGATTTGGTTATAGCATCGAACCATTGAACTACGTCTTTCAACAAGATATTGTTTTTACTTATTTCCAAACAGAAATATAACGAAACTCGTATTTATAACCACACCACTGTGATATTAGGCAGGCCTGTTTGTATCGGGCATAACATGATAAAGTTGTAGTAAGAACGATATATTCTGTTTATAATCCGGAGGCCTATTTCCCCAGTAATTATTATTTTTAATAAGTCTGTCAATATGACTCAAATTATAAATAATTTATTTTGTCTTAATAAGAACATTCAGATGAAAAAAGTTACTGCACAGTTCCATAATTTGATCGTATAAGCGCTTCAAGCACTTTCATTCAGATTAAATGCTGATTGGCGCCTGTCACTTCACTCACTTGGATTCGTATCTTCTCCGATTTGGTGGTTAACACGATGATCTGGATTTGCATTGTCAATCACGGCGGATCGGGTCAATATTTAATAGTGATCCAGTGTCATGGTAATTATAATAGCTTACGCCTAGGCTATTAAGCTTATACCATGCATGATAATTAGCTGTCTGCTCCACACTCACTGTGACCGCTTAGCTCCGTTTTGGACGAGTTTGCAAGTTTTGGGCGAGTCGTCTGATGATATCATTTCGGCGAGTATGTAATGTTTGGGCGAAATGTCTCATGGGCGACTTGTATTTTGGGGCGAGTTTATTTTGGGCGAGTTGTCTCCGGACGACTTGTATTTTACGGCGACTTTGTTTTTTGGGCGAGTCATCCATACTCCTACATATAGGTATATTTGGTTTGGATGTCGAAAAGGAGAATTCTCTGAGGTGCAAATGTGATATTTCATGAGTAAAAATGTTCAGTTTTTTTCGAAAAACTTTTAGTCAAAAATCTCTCTTTTTCCGCTTATATGATAAAATTCATAACTTCTACTTTATAGTATGTGTTTAGATGAAGTCGAGTCAAGTCGGCCCAACTACCAACTCGTCCCATACCAAGTCGGCCCAAAACCAAGTCGGCCCAACTACAAACTCGGCCCATTTTCTACCATACCCAACTCGGCCCACGACCAAGTCGGCCCAGCGGTCACTTTTCGTATTTCATGTATTTATTTTACTTTCTTTCATTTTTTTGCTCTTCTTCCTTTTTTCGTCTTCTTTCTTTTTCTTTCTATCTCTCTATCTTCTTCCATAATCTTCACCAATTTCATTGGTTTCTTCCCTTTTTTAGTTTTTCCATCAATGTCCTAAAGTGTCTTACCTTCTTCTCTTCTTCTTCAATTTTTGTCAGTGTACTTCATACATGTACATGTATTTGCTCAAACAACAGTAATAATGGAGGCAGAAGCTCAATACTACAATTGATAATGCTATTGCTGTTTGAAAATATTGTTTACAAATTCGGTCCAATTGATGTATTTAAATTTTGGTCCATAATACACTCAAGATAATCCAATCAGGCTGAGATAAGTCATTGGGGTCATTATGTCAACATCAATGGGGTAATTATAAGTCCCTGCCTGTTATATATATAAGCTAAAACGCATCACATAAATCAAATCTATGCAGCCACATAAATGATCAATATGTTTTCGAATTAAAATCAATTATTACCACCTTTGTCCTGTTTTTAAGCCAGTTAAATCATGGAGGTAGTACTAATTATAGCTCCATGGTTAAATCATTTATAACTGATGGTCATTTTCTTCCTTTTATTGGTTCAAATCAAAATTAAGTGGGTCTTTATAAAAATTATTTTTTTGATATTTTGTATAATGTAGAATTTTATCACTTGCATAAATATTAGTTGTTGATTGTGCTATTTAATCACAGATAACTTTGTTGGGCCGAGTTAGTTAATGACTTGGGCCGAGTTGGTATATGACTTGGGACGAGTTGGTATTGGGCCGAGATGGCATTGGGCCGACTTGGTTTTGGGCCGACTTGACCAGACCCCGTTTAGATATGAGTTTTATATGGACATTCATGAATTTAATCAATTACAACTATTCTTTATTTTCACAAAAGTAGTGATTTATTTTGAGTAGTGAGTTTGGTTCTTTGCACTAAAATCAGCGGGAAGAAGAATTAAATTTCCCAGCTCGCACGTGACTGTTGCGTTTCTGCCTAGTTAAAATTTCAACATCATACTGCCCTCTAAAACAACTGGGACGCAGAACTAAAAAAAAGAAATCGGAGCCACGGTTTTAACAAAGTGTCATCTCCTTTATTCATACTCCTTGATTACAAGCCATTTAGCTAATTTGCATAGGACCTCAGTGCTCACTGAACCGGAGATCGGAAACGATACCGTCCTCTGTTATGCATAACTACACTAGCTGTTCTACCGTAGTATTGTAGGCCTACACCGGGGAAAGGGACAGATTCTTTGATACAATGTACCACCCCTACCGAGGTTCCTACGAGCTTTTGCTTGCAGGTATTGTACAATAACATTCGCTGATTTTAGACGTTATACAGACCACATTAAACGACATAAACGATCCCATATTTTGCATCGAATGTGTAAGCTGAAACATGCAAGTCACGAGAGGACACATACTGAAGAGAAACCATATCAATGTAATTATTCTGACAAACACTTTTCACAAACTAGTAACAAGATTATTCACGAGAGGACACATACTAAAGAGAAACCTTATCAATGCAATTATTGCGAGAAACGCTTCTCACAGACTGGTAGCAAAATCAATCACGAGAGGACACACACTAAAGAGAAACCTTATCAATGTAGTTATTGCGAGAAACGTTTCTCACAGACTGGTAGCAAAATCAACCACGAGAGGACACACACTAAAGAGAAACCATATCAATGTAGTTATTGTGATAAACGTTTCTCTCAGTCAGGTCAAGTGAAAAATCATGAGAGGATACATACTAAAGAGAAACCATATCAATGTAAATATTGCGACAAATGGTTTTCAGATAGGAGTTACTGGAAGCGTCATGAGAAACAACATGTAGTGAAACCTTACCAATGTGAATATTGTGAGAAGCGTTTTTCATTAGCGAGTGATAGAGTAAGACACGAGAGGACACACACTAAAGAGAAACCGTATCAATGTAATTATTGTGACAAATGTTTCTCAGATGGAGGCGGCAGGGTACGCCACGAGAGAACGCACACTAAAGAGAAACCATATCAATGTAATTATTGTGGTAAATTTTTCTCACAATTGCGGTACAAACAAAATCACGAAAGGACACATACTAACCTTATCAATGTAATTATTGCGAGAAACGCTTCTCACAGACTGGTAGCAAAATCAATCACGAGAGGACACACACTAAAGAGAAACCTTATCAATGCAGTTATTGTGATAAACGTTTCTCTCAGTCAGGGCAAGTGAAAAGTCACGAGAGAATACATACTAAAGAGAAACCATATCAATGTAAATATTGCGACAAATGGTTTGCAGATCGGAGTTACTGGAAACGTCATGAGAGGCAACATGAAGAAAAACCTTACCAATGCGAATATTGCGACAAACGTTTTTCATTAGCGAGTGATAGGGTAAGACACGAGAGGACACACACTAAAGAGAAACCGTATCAATGTAATTATTGTGACAAATGTTTCTCAGATGGAGGCGGCAGGGTACGCCACGAGAGAACGCACACTAAAGAGAAACCATATCAATGTAATTATTGTGGTAAATTTTTCTCACAATTGCGGTACAAACAAAATCACGAAAGGACACATACTAAAGAGAAACCTTATCAATGTAATTATTGCGAGAAACGCTTCTCACAGACTGGTAGCAAAATCAATCACGAGAGGACACACACTAAAGAGAAACCTTATCAATGTAATTATTGTGATAAACGTTTCTCTCAGTCAGGTCAAGTGAAGAGCCATGAGAGGATACATACTAAAGAGAAACCGTATCAATGTAAATATTGCGACAAATGGTTTTCAGATATGAGTCACAGGAAACGTCATGAGAGACAACATGAAGAGAAACCTTACCAATGCGAATATTGTGACAAACGTTTCTCAGTACCGAATGATAGAGTAACACACGAGATGACACACACTAAAGAGAAACCTTATCAATGTAAATATTGCGACAAATGGTTTTCAGATAGGAGTTACTGGAAACGTCATGAGAGGCAACATGTAGAGAAACCTTATCAATGTAAATATTGCGACAAGCGTTTCTTAGTAGCGAGTGATATAGTAACACACGAGAGGGCACACACTAAAGAGAAACCGTATCAATGTAAATATTGCGACAAGCGTTTCTTAGTAGCGAGTGATA